>CAIGRT010124682.1:0-11408 GCA_903798405.1 Fraxinus platypoda | reverse complement strand
TTTTTTTTTTTTTTTTCTCATTTCACTTCCTTCTTGTATCGGGAATATCTAATCCATCATGTTCCGCTTCGGGAACATCAACGTCATCCAAATCAATTGAATTACTACTTTCGTGAGCATTCAAATTTGAAATATTTTCGGGAATGTGTACTTCGTTGAGAATGACAAATTCATTCTGAAATTGACTTTGCGACATTATAGATGATTCGCCTCCGATACCAAACAAGTCCTCAATAAATGAGTGTAGATCCATTTATGAATTGTAATGAAATGTATAGAATATGTATTATAATTATAATTTATACAGTATAGACTGTATAGTAAGTAATTAAGTAAGGAAATAAAAAGTATGGAAAAAAAAAATCAAGAATTCAAATAAAGTTTATGTATAAGATTGTAATTGTAAATTTGTAGTAATAATTAGTATTGAATAATTGAAATTGAAAGTAAAAATGAATGTAGTAGATTGTAGAATGTGGAAGAGAGTGAGAATTGTTGTTGGAATGCTACGTGAAAAAATTTGGAAATGGTTTGGGATATTTATTGAGTAAAAAAAAAGAAGGAAAAAAATTAAAGTGGTCAAAACGGCCACGTTTGATAGTTCAGTGACCGTTGTACAATATTAAAACGGTCACTTTTTTTAAAAGTTGAGACAAAGCAAAAGCCTTCGTTAGAATGAAATCCATTGGTAATTAGAAAATGCATATATTGAATAAAATATGGAGCTAAAATGATATAATTGAAAAGTTTAGGGATCAAAATAAAAATATGTAAAAAACTCGAGATCCAAAATAGTAATTTCCCATATAATTATGAAAATGCTACAAAAGTATTTTCGAGTTTCTGATCTTTTGAATCTAAAAATGAGGCCAAAACCAGAGTACAAACGAAGAAACAAAACCGGTTCCTCCCCAACCAGTACCCGACCCACGAGCCCAATCAGATCAGATCCAACCAGTTCACGCACTTCACCTTCCTCAGCCGCACTTCTCGACCGCGGGCTTGTGACCGAAGAGCTCGCAATATTCGAGAGCCTCCAAATCTCACCGGAACCGAACGTGAATCCGAGAAGCTTCCCGTACAGTGTGAAGCAGCAATGCTGGGAAAAAGCACAGAAAATCAAGGGTCGTGACCCAGATCGATGGCGCAGGGACCCGTTGGGGAACACTGTGTTTAAGAAGCTTGTGGGCTGCCCCGGTTGCCTTTGTCATGATTATGATCACATCATTCCTTACTCTAAGGTGATTTCGAGCTTCAAGATGTATTTTTGTTTAATCTTATCAACATCATGTTTGATTAATGATTTTGCTTACTTTTAAGTTACTTATTTTGTTTGATTTCTGATGTTACTGTTATTTTACTAATAAAACTTGGTTTCTATTGGGGAAAAATCGTCTACTACAAAATGGAATATTAACAAAGTCAGAGATATGAAAATAGTTTATAAGAAAAATGCTGATTTTAACATGTAACAATCTTTTATTGCAAAAGAAAAGCCATAGGACTGTAGTCGACTTCAACTTCCACTATATCACAAATAATACAAGACTCACAATCTAAGAGGCACGGATACTTATAAATTGATTACGTACCTGTATTTGATACGTAATAAGCTTGAATACTCCCCGATACCCTTCAATACGTACCGGATACATGTCTTTTAATTATTTTATATTTTTTCAATTTTTTGATATGTATTGAATACGTATTTTTTAATTATTTTATATATATATGATACTGTAGGACTAAAGTTTTGAAAACCAACCCGAATGTTGACCCGAAAAAGCTAAAGGGTCAATGATTGAAAGGTTGAACTGGGATTAAACCGAGGTCGAACCGGTTATATTAAATAAATAAATTTTATATACCACAACAATTGACAAAATTAAGTTAATTTTTCTAATTAATTAATATATATACACAAAAGCACCCATTAACGATTAAATTTGGGTATATTTAATTTTTATTTTGTCATATGGTGAATTGTTTAATACTTTTATTGTATTTTATTGTGCCAATGTAATAAAATTAATTACCTATCAAAAAAAAGAGATAAATAATTTACACTAACATGATTATCCTTTTTTTTTAATAGAGCTATTGCCTTTTAATTTATTCAACTTTTATAATTGGAAATTATTTACCAAAGCTTTTGTTCTGAATCCCAAATCGGAATCACGTACCAAAACCCTGGAAGATGATTGCTATAAATATGTGGGCTAACAAGTGTTTCAACTTTCAATTATATGTTATGGGCCTTTAAATGCATTCAATGTGTTGGGCCGAAGTTTTAAAATAATAATTTTTAAATCAACCAACCTGCAAAACTGGTTCCGGTTCATCCGATTTTACTGTTAATAGAAAATACTAGTTTTTTTTACCCATTTTAGATGAATTGGGTTTTGAGCATTAATCGTACCGGATATTTGACCGGTTTTCGATTTTTTAGGTTCAACCGATCGGTCCGGTTCGACTTCGATAACATTGGTTAATACATGTGAAGAAGAATGTTAAACCAACTGGTCCAGTTCGATTTTGATAACATTGGGTAGGACACGTGAAGGAAAATGTTATTGCTGAGTTTGATTCTATCACTAATCGATATAATATGGATTCATATGTTTTGTGGCTACTTCTTGGTTCACGTGCATCTTTGCTTCAAAACATTGTTTTGAAACTTCTCGTTCATTCTTCTTCTTCGTCTTATGCTGAAAGAAATTGGAGTATATATTCTTTTGTGTACTCTATAAGAAGGAATAAAATAATGTCGCAACGAGCTGAAGAATAGGTTTTTATTCATAGCAATCTGCGTCTTTTATCAAGAAAATTAGATGCCTGAGAATGCATTTTGGAATAGTAGATTGATGGAAGTTGTTAAAAAATAAGGAAAAGTTTTAGATTTACGTGTAATATTATTTTATTGAAGAATGTGTGATTGAAAAGAAAAAAAGAGAAGTGTATTTTAGAAATAATGAAGATCAAACAAGGGTTAGATCTCTATTCAAAAGAAGAATCCAAAATGTGGGACATTCTCGAATACTTATTTGATATTCTTGGAGGTCTTGAACTACTTTGGATTGCTAATTTATATTAGATGAGCCAGAGTTGGAGGGTGTTATTTTAATGATAATGAAGAAGATGATGTTGATGTTGCTGATGTTGAAGAAAATGAGGTCGCGACAATTAAGGATTAAGATAAAATGTTTTATTATTTTTCTTTCTACACAAACAATTTTATCTAATCTCTCTAGTTGATGGTTTCCAAAGTTGTCACTTAAGTATGAAAACTTTAACTATATTTATAAGAAAATATTGGTAGTTAGCAGCCTACAGATCTAGTTAAAAAATTTAAAAGTTTTAACTATAAAGAAATGACAACTGAATTTCTTCCTTCATTTCATACAGCTGGTGTCTGCAATTTATCCAAATAATTGCGGCTAAGTTCTCATATTTTAGTGAATTTACTTAGGCAAATTCTTCACTCCAGCACGTATCTTCAATATTATTGAATATTTTATCTTCATTGGTTGAAAGAAGACAGTTTGGATTTTACTTCGTTTCCTTGTCAAATATCTCTACCTTTTTCTGTCAACAATAATGACTGCCCATAATCTTCACTTGCTAGAAGAAGCAAAATTGGTTTTCTCTTGCTTGAATATATGCTAACGTTTGTAGCAAAATTGATTTTCTCTTCATTGATTTTGTACCAAGTTTTATTAGTAAAATAACACTGGCATAAGAAGTTTGATCACATTATGACTAGTTAGGGATACAACAGAACAAGTTCAGACCACAATTATTTGTAAAGAAAGTTGCGGATGATAATTATATTATTCGTCTGCTATATGTTGACGACATGTTGATTGTTGGTCAAGACGTCAACAAGATTGCCAAACTTAAAAAGGAGCTATGTTTTTGGCAATGAAAGACTTGGGATCAACAACACAAATTCTCGGCATGAAAATATCCCGCGATAAGAAGAACGAAAAGCTGTGGCTATTTCAAGAAAACTATATTGAAAAAGTTCTTGAAAGATTCATCATGAGTAAGGTAAAACCCGTTTCTTCTCCACTTGTAGGCCATTTCAAGTTGACAGCTAAACAATGTCCTACAAGTGAGAAAGAACTGGAAGAAATGAGCAAAGTATCTTATGCATCTGCAGTTGGCAGCATGATGTACGCTATGGTGTGTACAAGACAAGACATTACTTGTGCCGTTGGAGTTGTCAATCGATTTCTTTCAAATCATGGAACGGAACATTGGTTAGCGGTAAAATGGATACTTAGGTATCTAAGAGGTACTTCCAGGGTGTGTTTGTGCTTTGGTAGTGGTGAACTTGTGTTAGATGGATACACAGATGCATATATGGCAGTGATAGTGATTCTAGGAAGTGGTCATCAAGATTCTTGATGACCTTTTAAGGGAGAGTTGTTTTTTGGCAGTCCAAGTTGTAGAAAAGTGTAGCTCTATCATCCATAGAAGCTGAATATATTGCCATCACTGAAGCTCGTAAAGAAGCTTTGCAGATGAAGAAATTTCTTCAAGAATTGAGATTACAACAAGAAAAGTATATTGTTTATTGTGACTGTCAAAGTGTTATTCATCTATCTAATAACTCAACATTTCATTCTAGATCAAAGCATATTGATGTTGGGTACCATTGGATTCATGATGTACTTGAAGCCAAGATGTTGAATTTAGAGAAAATTCATACTAGCAATAATGGATCGGATATGTTGATGAAATCTTTGCCTAAGAAGAAGCTTGAAGCTTGTGCCAAGAAGTGGGTTTGGTAGAACCCACTACATGAGGCGGAGGGGAAGATTTGTTGTGGGGTCCGCCACATGTAGGGTGGATAAAACCAATTTTGCTATAAATGTTAGCAAATATTCAAGGAAGATAAAATCAATTTGCTTCTTCTAGTAAATGAAGATTATGACTGCCATTATTGTTGACATAAAGGTGTAGATGTTTGACAAGAAAATAAAGTAAAATTCAAATTGTCTTCTTCCAACCAATAAAGATAAAATTGCATACAATAATATTGAAGACATGTGCTGGAGTGGTGAATTTTGCCTAAATAATTCACTAAAACATGAGAAGAACTTAACTGCAATTATTTAGATAAATGACAAGCATTAGCTGTATGAAATGAAGAAAAAATTTAGATTTTCCATTTCTTTATCGAGTCCAAACTTTTGAATTTTTTAACTAGATTTGTAGGCTACTAACCGCCAATATTTTCTTATAAATATGGTGAGAGTTTCATACTTTAAGTAACAATTTTGGAGAGCCTCTACTAGAAAGATTAGAGATAAAATTGTGAAAGAACTCTACTTTGTGTAGAAAGAAAAATAGAGAGAGTGAGTGCCTCTAGTTAGCCAAAAAATTATTTCTATTCTTGATGTTATTGTGAATCTTGTAATCCCGTTATTTGTGATACAGTAGAAGTTGAAGTGGACTATGGTCCCGTGGTTTTTCGTTTGCATTAGAAGATCTTTACACTTTAAAATCAGCGTTTTTCTTATCAATTTATTTTCATATATTTGGCTTTGTCAATATCCCGTTTTGTCACACAAAAGAGGAAACCTTTTAGAATCTGCATTCCTTGGAAATATTAAAACCGAAGACACTCAGTGAAGATAGACTTACTTGTATGCTACAAGGGAACCACACAACTATGTCAAAAACATCCTTTGGTTCCTTTTTTGATCATATTGTCATCCATCATATTGTTATAAACTCTAATGATGATAGAATCATTGCTATCAATTGTACAACTCAACTTCCCATCAAACTTACTGGTGCATCCAACTATCACGCATGGCATGTCCAAATTGGAAAGCTATTCATGGTTATGATCTTTAGTGCTTTTAGATGGCTCTTTTCCTTGTCCAAACCTAATTATTGCTGCGGCCATGCCTAGTGAAGCACCACACCAAACCCGAAATACAGACATTGGACGAGGCGAGACAATCTCTTATTTAATGCCCTAATTTGCTCGGTTGAAGATTGAATTGTTATCACGATCCAATTTTTCGGAACAACTGTTGAATCGTGGTCTAAACTTGAGAAGTCCTATGCTAGCCGAACCCTGTGAGCATGTAATGACTCTGTGAGTAAGACTAGAAGGATGATGTGGAAGATATAGCCGAAAAACTCTCTTATTGGCTCACACCACTTGCTGACGATCACACTGTTCCTATTGGTCTTGGTGATGAGTACTCTCAACTGAATGTGGCTATTCAAACAAGGGATAAGTCAATCACCTTTAAAGAACTCCATGACAAGTTGATGGGGCATGTTTTCTTAAACAGGCTCAACCTAAGAAGAATCCCTTCCTGAATTAATTTAATCAACTGGGTGACGACAGAATAAAGAGAGTAACAACTCGAGGTAGAAGAAATTTCAATTATAAATGTCAATGCAATAGTAATCACAATAAACAAGGCAGTAATTTTGGTGGTAACTTTGGCAATCGTCAAGGCCAACAATGGCAGCCTAAGAACTCCCCTAGGATCCTGCACCGTGTGACAAAATTGGACATGAGACTGAGGAAAGAACTTGTCCAAGACAGGAATAAAGGTCAAGTGTAGGAGTTGTCAACACCATCATAATCATAGCTTCTCCTTCTTCCTGTCGCCACCAAAGCTTCTATTATTTTCATCTATCCCTCATGATTTTAGAACATGTTTTGTTGAGTTGGTAAACTCTCTACGTCTAGTTTAGGTCATAGTTACTCATATCATTGTAATAAGAGTAATCACTTAACATTTTAAATTTCTTGAGTATCGTGCATTAAACCTTTACAAATTTGATTTTCACATACTAATGCGCTTTTCATTGATTACTATGCTAAATATTCTTAGTTATATTTGATGAAACAAAAGTCTAATGTTGAATAAATCTTTGATCTTCTTGAATCTCTTGTTGAAATATTTTTTAAACTTAAAACTTTTATTTTGATGGAGAAGTAGACCATCAAGGGTTAGACCTACACTAGTTAACATGACATTGACACCTTTTATTGCCACTACACATTCAATTGGTTGGTATTGCTAGAAGATGCTGCCCTTCCCTTGTTGAAACAATTTTTAGTCTATTTTGTCAAGCATCCCTATCTTTACTTTATTTGTGATTACTTTCAAAGCTACAGAGGCGCGATGTATTTAATAAGTTGCCTTTCCACACCCGTTTAACCTAGCCACTCGTTTCAATAGCTTATTGGTAAAGTTCCAAATAATGAAAAACTGAAGGTTTTTGGGTGCTTGCATTATCCTTAGCTTAAAAACGAACAATAAACTTGAATCCAAATCCTGATTGAGTGTCTTCTTTGGATGTCCTGTGGAGCAAAATTCTTATTGTTGTTTGGATCCTCCGACTAACCAGATCTCCATCAGAAATGACAACGGATCAATCGGGCCAAACATTGTCCTCTCATTCCTTGTCTACTCAACGCGTTGTAGACTGCCTCGACGTCCTTGCCGAGTGAAAGTGTTGTCTCCGACTCTCGGACAACAAACATAAATTCTAATACTCCTGCTTCTCTCCCCATCTATTCTGCCACCTACACACAATGAAAAGATAAGAGCTGTATTTTCCGAGACCTAACTTGTACACTATGCATGTGGTTATGTGCATAGATGGGTGTCTGTGAATATCTCTATTTTGATTTGTGAGCTGTTGGGATTGTGGGTTTTGGCAATTTTGGGTTGTTTTGATGGTGAATTGATATTGATGTTAGTGCTGCATTTAGGTGTAAGGAACCTTGTGTTGATGTTGTGTGTGCTATAAATGCTATTTACATGTTATAGCAGCAGTGGATATGGTTTCATCTCGCACTATTATTTGAAGTCATTTCCATTTTTATAGTTAATACAGAAGCACTAGGTAGTTCATTTAAAGGAAATAGCACTCTTAGCTACTATGTAAAAGAACACATAAAGCTTCCATCGGATTTTCGTTTTGTCTTTGAATTGTTTCAACTTAATCTCATCAGCTCATGATAAAGATGAAGTTAATGGATTTTGAGGGGGTTGGGTAGGGAGAAAGGAAGGTCATGTCTTCTCTAACTCTGAAACAAGCAGCCCCAAACTAACCAACTTCAAGCGCAAATTAGCCTGCATGTAATCATTTACTCCAATGTACTCTGTGGCAAGTTAAAAGCGATAGCAGATTCTCATTTTCTCTTGGAATACAACTTGGATTGGATTGTGTTTAAAAAGAAAATCTCTTGGAGAAATGTTACTTGAAGTGGCAAGTTTGGTTCTCACATTGTCAAGTATCTGTTGAATAAGTTCTGCAACAATTTTCTCATCCTCTTATGCCTTCTCTTATTTTCTTTCCATATAAATAGCTTGTAGCTGTCATAATGCTGTTGAAATCTTCAGTTTCCTCACCATATTAGTTCCTGATTATCGAAATGTCTTCCTCTATATTTGTTCATATAACGTTCCAAATTTTGAATACTTGGATCACACGAAATAATTATAGTAACCACTAACTAGAAAATAAATACTTAAATTCTGCACAACTAGATAATCCCACAAGCGTTCCATTTTAATCACCTTTTTTTTTTTTTTAATGGCTGATACTTGTTATAACGTTTTGGATTGAAGACTTATTCATTATTATTCTAATTAACATTTTTTGGAGTCACAGACCTATGTTGAATTTTTTGGTTCTTTATTGGAGGTAGAGTGGCTGAATGCTGGCTAGATTTCTATTTAGGCCTCCCTATTGTGTGTATATACATTATATTGTAGTCTGCAGACACTTGGATGCATATGCACATATTTATGTGCGGATAAAGTGAGAGTCCTAAGATAGGAATATTGCTTATTCTGCCATGCAGTTCTTAAAATCAGACTAATCAGCTCTTACAGTTGAAAGGCGTTCTCTTTTCTGAGCAAAATCCTCATGTAGTTGGCTTTCTTTTGAGATAGATGTATGACATTTAGCTTCAAATATCTGCAGGGAGGAAAAAGCACATTGGAAAATTGTCAGGTTTTACAGGTAAAAATACCTTTAGCATCTCTTTAATTGAATCTGGAACACTTGCTAATTTGGAATCTATATACCTCTTCTTCTTTCCATTTCTTTTGACTATCAACTGGAGGTTTACCTCGTGAAATTGTTTTATATGCAAATAAAAAGATACGTTCTGGAAAGCTCATAGTTTTGGAGAAATCCATAAACTTAAAAGGGATACAAAATGTTTACTCTTGCACAAACAGTTTGAATTAGTTGGGACTTCATACACAATTTTTCTTTCATTTCTGATATTGTAAATTTTGTTTATTATTTACCTTCCATGTAGAGAAAAAGTGTATTTTTTATTTTTCTCGGAGGAAGTTTATCATCGTTGTGGAGTGGAAAAGTGGTCAAATTTGGGAAGCCTCTGTTTGGTAGAGATTTTTTGAGAATATATTTTGTGAAAAATGATTTTTTTTTTGGAGAAAATGGGGTAAAAGTAGGAAAAAAGTTATGCTACGTGCAAAATTATTTTATCAGGAAAACGCGTGGTTAAAAATGAGTTTTAGAAAATGGGGACCAAACAAGGCCTTTATTGACTATGTAGTTACTATTATCATTGTCTTTAGCTGACTATACAGGTAATTTTATTATTCATAAAATACTTTGGTGGATGAAGTTTCATTTTTGGATATTACTTTGTGAGTAAAGTATCATTATGATATTCAATGCAATTATGTTGCATAAACACGTACAAAAAAAAAAGAATCATTTGCTTCGACTAAGCACTCGTCATGAATTTGTAGCTGGCTGGTTCAATGTACTATTAAGCTCCACACAGTTTCAGAATTAATATTTATGGATCCGTCTCTCTTCTCTAAACCTTATTTATTTTTTTCTTTATTCTTTATTTAACTGTTTTGTGCTATCACCTTTTTGTTTCATCAGGCAACTGTGAATCGTTCGAAGGGGAATCGGACTGAGTTATCAAAAGCCGATCTTATTCAGAAGAGCGCTTACTGCCGGGTTTCAGGTACTGAAATGCATCTATATGCAAAATAAATATATCAAAGAGAGCTTAAATAAATTCAAATTCCCAATGGAATTTCCATTGGAATTATCATGATGGTTGTCGCCATTGCTGCAGATCGTGATAAGGACCTTCTTGAATTGTCAGCCTATGGCAATGTTCGTCGTGGACAAGATTCTGGCGGATGCAACATTCAATGATTAATTTATTGCTCGGCATACTATCATTTTTGTACTATGTTTCCCTTATGATACATATTCTTGTCACACTATGATATCTTTGTATCAATTGTTGTGGAAGTGAGAAAGAAAACTCAGTAGTGCTTGTCCCAACTTCTTGTAGAAGAATTCAAGTCAATTATACATGCAGTCAAATATTAACCAAAAGTAAATGGAATTGACTTTTAGGTTATGGGATTTTTTTAAACTTGTAGTGGGTAATCCTTAGTTTACCTTATCACACAGTGTTTTAATTTATTAATACTTTGATATGTGGTTATCTTGATCACCATTATCAAAAATAATGTTCCAATTGGACTTTCTTCCCCAGTATGCCTTTTAAGCCACACATTCTATCTTTTGTACCTTTTGAGTCATTTCTATATTCAATAAAAATAAAAATAAAAAGTACAACACCAGTTTAGGTAGTACTAAATCTCATTAAATGAAAAATATAATTAAATGAATTGTATATTTTTATCTTTAATTGAACATATCACATAATATCATATAGATTAATGTTCTAATATCACTTATGCTAAATAATAATATTTATAAGAAGGGGAAGTTTTTAAGTATTGTTTGTTCTAAAATTTCAATGTTGCTTGAGATTTTGGTGGTTCGATCTTGAAAGAAAAAGGATCTTTTGCACAAATGCCCTACTAGATTCTTCTACAATGGTATAGTGATCCCTAAGTTTCTATATACGTTGCTTTTATGCTCGAATCAAGATAGCCACTCGATCCTAAGTTAGATTAAAGAAAAGTGAAAGACTTCGTGATGATTTTTGGAATTTAATATCTAGAAACGTTTTCATTTTGCGGATTGTTGTCAACTTATTTGTGATTACAATAAAGAAGAAAAAAAGTTGAAATTTTTTATTTATTATACTGTACAGTGATTTTCATATTGTGTACTAAACATCTACTTAAAAGCGAGAAGTAAAAGCTGTGCTTGTGACATGGTTTTGTCAAATTGAGTGGCTGAATCTCCATTGGTGGGACCTTGAATGCATTATGGCTGACTCTTGTGTAAAATGGTTTACATTTCCACTTATTGAAAGACCTAAAAAACACTACTTTGGATAAAAAGTGACAAAAATGCTTTTGAAGTGGGAGATTAACTTACAACTCCTGTGAAAAAAAGTTGCTTTTTTATTGACAGAAAAGCTCTATATGATGTATGGC
>CAIGRT010124671.1:0-22982 GCA_903798405.1 Fraxinus platypoda | reverse complement strand
AAAAAAAAAAAAAAAAGGGCATTTTCCTCTAATTTTTATATCTAAGGTTACAAGAGAAATGCTAGAGGAACATAAGGGTTCACATAGCATTTGACACAATTGCCAAATGGCGGCCCCCTCACATTTGGCAATTGTGTCAACCCTTATGTCAATCCTTATGTTCCTCTAGCATTCCTCAAGGTTACAATGCCGCCTTATTTATCTTTCATTTGCAGTGGAAGATACTTAGAGATCACGTGGACGAAATTGACCAGGAGGTTGCTGAGGATTAAAAAGCTGTTGGGAATCTGGCTTTATGTTTTTGGTATTAGCAAGGAAACAATCAAGAAAGCTCAATTAGAACGATGTAACTAATGGAAAAGTCTAAATGATCCTATTTTGTCAATTATCTTCTCATGTTCTTTAACTATATTTAGGAACGTAGTTTAGGGCTTGCAGGTTTATGCACCTCGGCCCGTGCTCATACTTTTATGGTTGATATCAGTTGGAATGTTAATTATTATGAATGCTTTAACTGTTTTGCTCTAGATACTTGAATTCTCATGGTGATGTACCTTGACTGCATGGCAATTGCATGTTTCTAACATATACAGATTCGAGCTAGACGATCAGCGTTGATTATGGATTAATGTCATTTCATGCTGAGAAGTAGAATGATGAATCCCTTTTGGAAGAGAAGTGTTGCTGTGACTTGCTGATTTCTGAATCAATGTGATATAACCTGTGCACTGTTCTAATTGGTATGGTTCGACTCATCGGTTTTCTAGGGGTAAATATGTTTCCATGTTTTCCGTATGGCTGGTTTTCATAATCATTTTTTGGCTTTGGTAATTTTAAGCTATCAAATTTGATGAAAGCTGCACTTTTCAGAAGTGTGAGTTATTAAATTTTACAAGGTAAGGAGTGAAAATCTGTGCAGTGCAACTTTTCTCATCCAGTTTTATTATTGAGGCAAACAATGTGTGACTGTCTAGTTAGGCAGAATTGTAAAATGACACATCCTGAGGCAATTTCATCCTCTCGTGAAGTAATTCTCCCAGTACAGCTCTCACTATGCATATTATGGACAAACAATGTAATAAAACAAGAGGGCATCATGTTCTGGTTAAATATTTTGATCCATATGTACAAAATACCATGTCAACATTATGGTTTCTTAACTGGAACAAGAAACCAAACCTGATTGCCATGCTTAATAACTCAGGTTTATTTGACTTGGGCACCAACGGCTGTAGCCTTGCGTCGAGCTGACAGACCAATAAGAATTGAAGAAGGCCTATGGTTGTACAACCGATTCTAGTAATATAGCAGACTTGCACTAGGAGAGAATAAGAGATTGAGGATGATCTAGTAAACCCTAAACGTCAAGCACATGCTTGGTATGCAGTATTGATAAGTACCAGGTTGGCTGAACCCTAGACATCGGCTCGGTCCCTTTTACTCATCCATTCCTTGAAAGCTTTTGCATCATAAGGAATGCTGAGAATGCCTTCATTGCAGAATCCATATTCCTCAGCTGATCAAGAATTCTGCATCATATAAAGCTGTGTTATGCACCATAAAACGTTTAGTTTCATCATTTACTCCAACTGCAACTGGAAGATGGCCCCATGGAGCCATTGAAGGTCCTCTCAAGCGATTCACACTGCGAACACTCACAAATCTGCTCATCTTACTAGCTTTCATTCCCATAGCTCGTAAGAACGCCCAGTTTTGTGTCCCATTCGCACCATGCTTCTGTTTGATATTAACAGTATTTTGGTTGGCACGTATGATAGGAACACGTGAAGTTTCCGCCCCTATTGTGTTTATGAGTACACCGAGCACCCTCAAATTACAAGTCAATTTTAAGAGTGCGTTCTATTAAAGTGCTTGGAACATAGAAATCGAAAGCATACATTCTCCTGCAAAACTCTCATTTTAGACTTACTAGAACTAGAAGGTTCCGTGGGTTCACTCAATTGTGAAAAAAATAAACGTTGTAGACCTCGATTCCGAAGGTGGATTGTAAGGATTTCCCAGATTATTCATAGAAGGCTTGCCTTGTGAATATAAGCACGTATTCAGACCTCATAACTCAGTTTTAAAAGATTCGTTTGTGATGCAATTATTGTAGCAATCATGAGGCAGGTACAATTCAATGTTTGATAAATCAGGAAATAAATTATAATCTTCTGGAAATTTTGATCAATTTCGCTGCGTTTCAAGGGATCTTATGAGGGTCATTTCTCATGTTCACACGAACTCCACGTACAGAAATCTAACTTGTACTGATTTGGGTACTTTTGTACTGTATAAAATTGATCTGGTATTTTATGCTCTTCTTGTCTGAAGATGACCAAAGTCACAGTCAATGAAAGCAACTTTAGAGGAAAATCAATTATATAATTCTCCATTTAATCAACAACTGAGCGTTCCAAAAAGGAATTTGTTCATATTTTAAGAGACCTGTGAATCACATCTCATGTTCAAACTTCAGGAGAATCGGTTATTGAAATATAAGATTCAGAAAAAAACAATCTATACATCATATTCCTAGTCTGAACAGTAAATAAAATCCAAAAGGTATCATCCATGAAGTCCATAAACTACCCGGACAAGTGTTGCCTGAAATAAATTTCCGTTCTCATTTTTTATTTTACATGGTTATATCATGTGCCACCAGACGTAGCTGCCATGACTAAAAATTTTGTGCATCTTCGACGTGTCACGGAAGAATATATGACTGCATTTATAAATTAACGAACTCAATGTTATGCTTAAAAGCACAGTACGTACATGTTTGGCGTAAAAGTCTGATCCTGCCATTGAGCAGTAGAAGAAAATGTTCGTCTCATCATGCTTTGCTCGAATAGAAAATCAATTCTGACATTGGAAAAAAGATTAAAAATACTAATGAATAACAATATAATTCTTTACTACACAATTTTGTAAATTATAATACCTCCTACATGACAATTGCACTATGCAGCAGGGACACTGAGGGAACCGATTCCTAGCACTCTAGATAGTGTCTGCATCACCGGGAGATCCAAGTATCAGGAAATGCTATAATGTCAGTAACTTCAACAGCATATGATAATTGATAACTGTACCTCGCCAATTCGAGCATTAATTTTCAGAGGTACAAAATCATCAGCTCTTGTCATGCCTACATTTACAATTGCAGTAGCAGCACCAGCCTCATGAGCCGCTCTGCATGAATCAATTTTAGGGTGTGTTTGAGCCACATTATTTTTGAAGAATGTATTGTGGAATAATAGAGTGATGAAGAATGTGTGGTTGAAAAAGAAGAATTGATGGAGAATTTGTGATTGAAAAAGAAGGAAAAGTTATTGATGTGATGAAAAAATATTATTTGATTGAAGAATGTGTGGTCAAAAATGAGTAGAAGAATGAGAATGAAAATTTTAATGTGTACCAAACAGAGGCTTAATTATTAATGTTCTTAAACACCATAAAATTCAATTGAAAAAATTATACCTAGTTCAACCAACCCAATTCAAATTTACAGGACAGAGTTATCAAATATGTCTTCATCTACCACATAGGGATCATACACAACTCCTCTCCTAAGAAACACGACCGTTTAGTTCACAACTGCAAATAGCATGTAAACTAGCTGTACTGTATCTCATCGTCACACAGTTTTAGTATATGAAGATAACCATCTTTGTTTTATATTAAGGTAATCATTTTTGGCTTAGTAATTATGGTAAAATGCATTTTAATTTCACTGTCTAAAACACGAGTGCATTACATATATCAACTAAGACACTCACAGATGCTAGGGCAGCATGTTCTACCATTAGCAAACTGAACATTAAAACAAATTACTTGTAGTTTTAGGAAACACTTTCACTCACTCACTCACAGATAAACATGCTCCATCTTGTTTAAAAGATCACCAGTTGGTCAGAGGTTCTGGTTCACAGTCATCCTCGTTTTCTTTTGTCAACAAAAGGAGAAAAGTTGACACATAGTCCAGTGTCTTCTTTAATTTTTTATGTTAAACACAATAGAAAATAATGGCAGTTTAATCTATGCTAGAAACTAAAATTGCCTCGATATAAATGAGCAATTTGAATGCACCTGACAAGTCGGAAAGCAGACATGGTCATCAAAGACGAACCAAGGACAAGGAAAGCATCACATTCCTTCACAGCTTCCATTGCCCTATCAGCTCTATCCTTGGGGACATTATCGCCAAAGAAGACAACCTGCAAAGGTATAAAATACATCAGACCAAGTGACTAACATAAATGCAACCAGATTTTATATCTAGCCAAAATCACTCAATATATCGATATTGGACAGATGCTCCTCTACCTTTATGTGTAAATAAAATCCTGAAAAATCAGGCAAGATATCAGAAATATTGGTGAGATTTTGGTGCCAAATACCATTCTTAACAGACTAATTCTCTCGCTCTTGTCATGAAAAATTAGTAACTTTCCACTAAAAAGGAGACCATTAATATTTGTTCTCTTAGTGAGCGATGTGAATATGGCCTAACAGCGATATTCCACTTAGGCCTTTTGCAAAGCCAAACCCTACTTTTATTTAAATAACATTCTCTCAAAGTTAATACTCATAAAAATTAACTATATCGCCTTGTTTTTAACTGGCCAATATTCGAAAGACTGACCTGTCTTAGTACCGTCTCAACTAACCGGAATGCAAAATAGTCTGGTGTAACCCCACAAATCAAAGAATTTGATAATCAGATACTAAGTGAAAGTATAAATATAAAAATGAATCCACTGATTAGAATGATCATGACTGCAAAACGAGAATTATGGATTATCTTGCCAATCAACTTCATGTCAGTTAAAAGAATGACGAAAATGGTCAATATTTATAACAACATATTTGACGAGAGATGAAGAATCTCTATATAACCCTATAGTACCTCTGTAAATTGTTAAAGTCGAAAGAAGAAGCCAAAACATGTCAACAGTAATTTCTTTGACCCTTCAAATACACATTTGAGTTTGCACCAACTTATATGAATGGATTATAATCACTATTCTACAAGGAAACGTACATTCTCCTAGAAGCACACAGAAGGCAACATCCGAAACAGAACAAATTTGCTTACATCAGGTTTCAGTATTCCTTCGCATCTTTCGCAATTAGGAATATAGAACTCCTCCTCCCAGAATTTCTCATCGATTTCAATATCTCCATCAGGCCTTTGCTTCATTCCAAAACTCTTGTCAGAGCGACTATCGTAATCTAAACTTTCAATTGCTTCAGCCCACTGTAAAACACAAAAGGCGTGAGCTTGAATCCAGTCTATCATAGAAAATGAGATAACAATAGTTACAAGATTTGGTACTTGAGAACCTATAAGTTGGACCTAACATCACAAATATAGAGCTCAATGACAAATCTTTTAAATGGGATCTTTAGATTCTGAGATTTCGTTTAGAAGAAGATTGCGCTATTATTTTTTTCCCATGATACCAAGAGGAAAACCTAATTAACAGACATTAGGCATTGAAACATGGAAATTATTTTCCACTTTATTTCATATTTATTTACAACATACACATGGATATACTAGGCTATAGAGCGATATTCTGATGAGGAGAACTTCTTCAAACAAACTGATGAAATTGGGGCTAAGAAAGAAAAGAATGGTTAATAAATGTTCTTATTGAGCAAAGCTGTTCTCTAAAACACGGTTGCTAGTAATCAAAGTAAAACAAATACTCTAGACATTACTAGAAAATCCAAGATTCCATGTAAAAGTGTGCAACTCTTAACATATAAAGCCTCAAATCTCCACTGACATAAAAGATAATAAAAGATAACCCTTTTCTTTTTGTCCTTTACGCAATAGCTAATACAACTAATATATTTGAAACACCAAGCAGAAAGAGTGAAGTCATTTACAGTCAGAATAAAGAGGCATAGTCACTACCTTGGCTGATGAAGAAAAAGCGACCTTAAGGAAGGTAGAAGTTCAGCAGCATATAGATAGATTGGATTTTAATTCCTAATGTATGAGTTCGAGACAGGCAATTGTATCCCCTTCAATATTTAGGAAAGTTAGTTACTTAGAAAAACTTTCCATCTCACATCTATTAAAACATTCCAATGATGGATGTATTTTGAATTGAGGAGCAAGAAAATCTATATTCCTCTCTTATTTTTTATAACATAAATGATGAGTCCAGATAGTAATTTGATTTTTCTCCAGATCTCCAAATTATATTAATGAAAATATCTTTTAATATCCCTAAATACATCATTTACTGGTTTTAACAACTAAAGGAGAGATATTAATTTGATCTTAGGACATTTGTGATTCAGTGACAGACATTGCATGCTTGGTTGGTTACTTGTGATAAGCAAATGTGAATTGAAGGCATTTCCTCTGATTGGTATCAGATCTGATTTCATATATTTACAAACAAAATCGATGCATAGAGCAATAGAGAAACAGCAGATATCTCTCTATGAACCCCCAATTATCACCTCTATTGGGAAGAATAAAAATTGAAGAATCGATGCATAGAGCAATAGAGAAACAGCAGATATCTCTCTATGAACCCCCAATTATCACCTCTATTGGGAAGAATAAAAATTGAAGAAAGAGATATCTTAACATATGGATGTTTCTTGACAGAAATCCTGGTGGAAACAAGCAAGGACAATAAAATCTCTCAATTTCTACAGATCCTTTTAATTGATCTTCTCTGATGCAAAAACTATAATCACGACAACTAATTTACCTCCTATATACTTTCTTGACCTTAATTAGTTGGAGATTAAAATTTATTCAAATGAAATTAGAAATTAAACAAAATCCTAGAATTTCCCCCATAGTTTTATGGAAAGAAATCCATGCACATTGCAAGATCTGGTGAGGAGGATGTAATCTTTTACTAAAGCTGTAGTATAAATCCAATAAAATTATTAAATCAGCATCCTCATGAAACTCAAACAGATAACTTTCAATTAAAATGACAAAAATAAAATGTAAAATAGGAATTGAATTTCAGACAAACAAAAGAACTTGACAGAATTACTAGTGCGAAACAATAACTCATAACCTTTGGATTAAGAGCCTTCACTTGGTCTTGAAATGAATTTCGAGGAAGAGAAAAACCGCAATCTGTACAGGCAACAATATATACAGTCCCGTGTAACTCAATTGGGTTGCTTCCAGCATGATGGTGCAGCCTGTAAAAAGAAAATGCTATTCTAGATTCTAGTACAGCCAGATTAGGATTATTTCACAAAACAAAATTTAAGGGCAGTTCACCTGTCCACATTTTGTGTAATCGTAAAATTTATGCGGCCTGCTTTTTCAAGAGATGCTACTGCAATATGACCAGTCCCTGGTTGTGCGGCAGTAAAACGTTTCCATCCAGCATAGCTCCTTGCCCAATACCGTCGTCGGGCCCGAGTGGAACGCATAAATTGCTGCACATTGATAATAGTTCACATGTAAATTATAAATTTTAATTATCAACAAGAAAACAATTTCAGGTACATAAAAGAAAATATTAAGTTCTATTAACGGGGTCTCTCTTTCAACCTTATAGTTGATGAATGATGAAATACAGTCCCTTTAGATTCAATTCCAACACCATTCAGGCGTTTGAATGAGATGATGTCACTGAACAAAGAAGCAACTTTTCATTCAATGCATTGTGTTAATGAAATTCAGGCCCATGCACACAGAAGACTTACATATGATACTCCAGGAATGGACAATATGCCATCATTGATGACAACCCACACTACTAAATGAATAAATTTAACCAACATAAAATCAAACTTCTTGACTTCTGAAAAAGAAACATCAGATATTTTAAATTGCTATTTTCCAGCATAGAAGTTGAAAGACAGCATGCATAAATAACAATTGATGCAGCCTACAGATGGTTATTCAACTCTCTCACGAGCATCTTCAAAGTTTCTTATAACATGATTTAAGCGGTCAAATTTGTTGCCTATATCATTCTTTTTTGAGGTGAAGTCTGCATGGGAGTTAAATGTATCTGAGACTTCTTTCTTCAGCCCAATACTCATGTTCCATAAAAGTACACAGGCCTTTTTATGGCTTCGGGGAATGAAGTTCACAAAAGCTTCATTGTTCCATTTTTTCGACAAGAGAACCCAAATCATGTCACTAAATTAAATTGTTGTATATAGTGAACTAATTCTCATAAATCTTCTCCTACAGTGGGTGTCTTCCCAACTCTCATTCTAAAGGGAAGGAGATGGGGGAAAGCACTGACGAGAATGAAAGATCAAAATGAAGAAGGAAATTATTACAGTGCATGCCTTCCGATCACCTGATGAGTAATTGGTTTGAAACCAGTACTGTAAGCTCCATTTGGGCTGCCAAGATGAGAAACGGATTAAGAACATCAATGAATTACCCTTCTAAATTCTGTGATTTTTTTTTTTTTTTTCAAAACATGATAAAATTACCATGTTATGGTCCACATTCTAGTAACAATTCTTTGAACAAGTGCGAGTAAGCCAACTTAGCCAAGAACAGTCAGTTACCATATATTAGGCAATGGAAATAGATGCGACAGCTACTTTAAAGCCTAATATCATTTAATAAGCAAAGAACTTCTGAAATGACTGTAAGAATCCTTAATAAATGAGAAGTAGGTTTAAGAGTTACACCAAAAAGCAAGACAAGGAGAACTTTCTATACTTCATAAAATTTGGATTACAGATGTTCATAAAACTATGGAAGTGGATTACATTCAAATTTGACTGTGTGATAGAACACCGACAAAACAACCACTCAAAAATCATTCACACTTTCTGGGAGGAAGATAGAGCAACATCATGAAGGTGAAATTGCTGCATTCCTTCTACACTTACATATATTCTTTTAAGTTGAGAAAAGTAACCTTCTATAATCAGGAATTCCACTTTCTGTGCTAATCCCAGCTCCAGTCAAAACAACAAGCTTCGAACTGCAAAATGATTCAACAAAAATGGGTCAGAGATTTGTAGAACATCCCATGATCATTTTTCTTTCAATCACAAGAACATTAATAGCAAGATAAAGAAAATTAAGCATAATAATTACATGACCAAATTGAGGCCACAAATCTAGTCCGAGTTTCACAACCTGACATATCAGCATGTAACTTTTAGGTGTACAGATCATTAAGACATGAAGAACATAGAGTGTTTGATAAGGGAAAAACAAACTTAGCTAGGCAGATTGGCATATGTCAAATCTTCACACAACCAATCAAGTAACTGCAAATGAAATGTCATTCTAGACCTTGATTCAAAGCAACAGGTTTGTTGCAGACTCATTCATCTTCAACCGTTAGATCAATCAATCTCTTGAGAATTCAGAAAACAAGAGAAATCACAATATGATTTAACATATCACCTCTAATCCAACAATTAGCACACAACATAGTCAACACTCTTTACATGCTATATATCCACAAGATCTTCCACTAATCTACAGATTACATGAACTGACTTTAAACTGATCATCATTATATATGGACAATAAGTATTATGAACACATTGGGCAATGACAGGTCACAATTGACTTCAAGGATAATTAGCTAAAAAGGAAAAAGCAACATTCTTTTGATTTAAATAAGCCCATTATCGAATCTTTAAGTTCTCAGAAAAAAGAGAAAGCACAAAGATTCTCATCATTCTCATTGCATCACATCATTGTCTATCATGGAAACATAATTCTTGATGATTAAAGTGTGTTGGACCAAAAAGGAAAATGCTGGATATCTTAGAGAATGAACAGAACATAATTCTTGATGATTAAAGTGCATTGGACCAATAATTGTTATTATTTATTTTTTATTATTATTATTTTATTTTTATTTTTATTTTTTTTGGGGGGGGTGGGGTGGTTCTCCTGTAACTCTCTGAACCCATTGAGATCTTTGCATACCTCCTATCAAAGAACTGATACAAAAGATCAACATCTTCCGCCCTTGGGGGATCTGAATATGGCAATATCTTTTTGTCTCTCAAAAAATTAGAAGGTCGCTTTTCTTCATTTTCTAATGAGATACCTGGAACTGATATCCGGCACGTTGTTTGAACAAACTTCACTGATCTTTGAAATGGTATGACCCTTCTCACTCTGCTTAGAATTTTTCTGTTTCTGCTGATTGATTGAAAATTGTCTGTCGATGAGGGGAAAAAATTAATTAAGGCCTATCTACACAGCACAGTGACCATATACACAGTAACACAGATGAATCCTGTTAAAGGTCGCACAGTGCTAATAAACACAACGGAACTTACCTGTCAATAATGTACCTAGCAGCTCTCTTGAACCTCTGAACATCTGCATGTTCAGATGATATTGGATTACTAAAGTTTTATGAAAGCAACTGGGATATAATCCCACATCGAATAAAGATGTAAATATAGACCAACTTATAAAGGATTGAGTTACTCCTCCTAATAAGGTTGACCTTTTAAGATGGAATCTCAAATCTTAATATGGTATCAGAATCCATTAAGTTCCAACGAGCAATTCGATCCGATTAAGACTCAAAAAAATGAGCATACGAATTTCAAGATTGGTGTGCTCAAACAAGCCATCANAAGTAATCAGATAAATTGCAGTCAGTTTTACAGCAAAAGCCTAAAGTACCCCCACCAAACTTCACTCTGGGGCAGACATCCCAAAAGAAAGTAGAATTACAGCTTATTTTGAGCACCAGTCCCGATTTTCCCCCACTCTTGTCACTGCATACTACTAATTGTATGCACTATGCACTTAAAAATGTACAGTATACATGTAAAACTATAACTTATAGGTGTCACAAATAAATGTTTCAGAGCGTCCACGATTAGCAAAATGTCTTAACGTTAGTTCTTTCAATAAACACATTCATCAAAAAAAGGCTTCCTCATGTGCACAATGCCATTGGTTTAGACTCCATTTATTGAAACAACAAAATAATTTCAAGTGTCAGCCTTTAGCATCATACTTGAGCTTCAGTACCATATTATCATCTTATAGCATATTTGGACTCCAGAAACACCAACCTACTATAGACTTTCAATTCTATTTTAAATTGTAAGTTGAATGGAAATGGCGCCACATTTCAATTGGCTTCGTGCATTTTTTTTAAAAATAAAAATTCACATACTATCGTGAATCGTGATTCATATACAATATACCCTCATCCCTAAAAATCTTAGACTAATATAAATTATACACAAGTAAATTGTTCTATTGCTAACCCAACCTAAATTTGTTGACTTGATCAGCTTTTACCATTAATTGATAAAAATACACGATCATAGTGTTCGTACACAGATATATACATACATATATACATATAGATAGAGAGAGGGAGAGAGAGAGGGAGGAAAAAAAAACTTACCGACATCGCCAAAGCCATTCGATTATTCCTACAGTTCTTTTCAATTATGTCTTTGTTCCTCCTAAAATTATTTTCTGTTTCGTATAGTTCATTATATGGCGAAAACAAGAAACGCAAGATCAGCAATATGCATTTTTGAATAAATTATTAATTGGGATTGGGCGTAAAGATTTAAGACTGAGATTTGAGCGGATTGTTCTTCCACGTTGCACGATTTTGCACCGGTCACATTCAACCACAGCTCAAACACAACTGCTGGATGGGTGGCTTAATTTTTATTTTTATTTTTTAAAATTTAGGCGGCTATTCCTTTATTCTTTACAAAAAGGTATTTTTTTTCTTTGAAAAGTACATTTATTTGATTTTAGATTCAAAAAAGTAAAAAGGGCTGGTCCACATAATTTTAAGCTTCTCCGACTAGTAAAAAAATTGATAGTCGGCTTATGGTGGATTTTCAAGCTTAATTTTGGGCGATACATGTTGTATTGTATTTGTACTGTGAGTTATAATTTTTGGACAAAGTGATGACAAACTCCTCGTTGAGGAGCATTCTCACAAAATGAATGGATAATACAGGAGCATGCTTGAAATAGAAATAATTTAAAATGATACAAATATCATACGTCACCATGAAGTGGTAACAATACTTTATATCACCATTCAAGGACCATTTCAAACTTGAATGACACAAATTTAACACGATCTGATTTACACCACTAACTTTACCTTCTATAATTTATACGTGTTGCTCTCCTTATTGTGGAACTATGTTTAAATCATCAACTGCGTTATAATAAGTCTTGGAGTTTTGGAAATGCTTTTCGAACTTGTGGATCGATCGAACCATAGGCAAATCCTAAAAAGTAGAGCAGCGTGTTTCAGTCCAAAAGAATTGGTATTCTTAATTTTATCACACACTTTCAAAGACTCCCATTAAAACAAAACTCTTTAATTCTCATACTCATTTTCAATCACATTTACACAATAAAATATTTTATACGTAAACCCGAACTTTTTCTCATTTTTTAACTACACATTTTTCAAAAAATCACTACTCAAAACAACATTTTTTTTTTTTCAAATAATGACCATCAAACGGGGGCTAACTTTCTCCATTTCACCTTAATTTTGTGTAGCATACATAAATATTTTTATTTTTTATTATATGAAATATAAAAGAAACTATCACATAAACAGTAGCTCACAACAAGATAAAAATAAACAGTGGCTATTCAAATAAAATATTTGTTTTGATCATGTTGTTCAAACTTGTACAATATAAGTTTGACATGATCCAATTTATACCTCTAGTTCACATGGTTGGATCCACTATTAAAATAATTTTTCTAGATTTCATTTTAATTTGAGTCACATAAATATTTTACTTTTTGTATATGAGAGATGAAACAAATTATTATACTAACAGTGCATAAAAAATAAAGGGTAGTTACTAAGAGAAAATATTATTTTCAATCTCTGGTACTTTTGCATGAATTGTCAAGTGGCTCCGGAAAGTGGTTTTAGCGTGTGTTTAATTCCTATTTTTTTTTCATTATAAGAGAAATATGACCGTTGTAATTCAGAAAAACAACTCCAACGGTGATATTTCTCATTATAATGACGAAAAAAATGGTGATCAAACGGAGCCTTATATTAACTTTTGCTGAGATTGAACGAAGCCCTATTAATGTTTTACTAAATTTACTGTTTTTGTTTTTTATTTTTATATGAAAAATGAGAACTGAAGAATTTGTGCGCACAAAATAATTAATTAGAAGTGTCAAAATGTCCGGACTACTTCCTATCCTTAGAACCCAACCATGTCGAGCTCGATTCTAGAGACTCGTGTTGTCATGTCATACTCAAACCTGTATTAAGATGAAGAAAAAAAAATGAAATCGTGAGAAAAGTTGTGTACAAAATACTAAATCCCTGTTTCATATAGTTCAAAATTAGATTTTTAAATTGAATTTTGATAAAAATTAATAAAACATGTGACTTAAAAATTATAAATCTCATTAAATGTGCCGGTCGTAAATAAATTTAAGAAAAAATAAATCGTAAAAACAAAATTGAGTTGGGTACCTTAAAATTAATGTGCTACACAATTGAGTTAAAATCTCTCAATATATTTAACAAAATTTTAATTTCTTTCAATTATATTTATTATTGTCTGCTTTTCCCTTTTATCAAGTCATCCTTGTCTAAATTGTTAAATTTATTTGCAATTTTTTATTAATTTTTTTATAAAAAATGATGAGACACATGATTTTCACATTGTTAAAATCAACACTTGATTTTGATTGAAACTTCTGTTACTTTTTTTTTTATGCAAAGCAAGCAGCAACCCCTTTCTAATTGGATACCTTTCTGCAGCTATTTTAATGGTGATTCTTTGTCTCTTAATGCATTAGACTTTCCATGGCTGGGGAGGCAAGGAATACACGATGTAACAAGGTATCAACAAACAAGAAAAGTTAAGAACATGTGTGAATCAAAGCCACCTTTATTCTCAAGTTAAAATACCGAATCCAGTTGACTTCAAGCCGAAAATAGCAGACATTCAAGTCTATAAATACAGACAAGCCTTATGTTTTTCGCAGGAATTAACATAATTTTAGGTTCGGAGAGAGAAAAAGTGATGGGGAAAGGGAAGCAGATTTTGATTATGATTTTTGTTCTACTGGCTGTATCAGGTGCAAGTTTTATTGATCAGAAGCATAAATGGAGAAAAACGATGTCCCCTGGAGCTTCTTCTTCATCAGGGGTCAGTAGAATTGGGTCATCTATCATATTCTCACTATATGGCAATGTTTATCCCAATGGGTATGAAAATTCTACTCTTTTTTAAACAGCATTTGCATTCAATTTTCATATATATTTTTCAACTATTCCTGTTTGAGGACAGTGTACTCCTTAAAAGAAAGAAAATAGGGGATTTGTTAATTGAGAGTGATGTGCATAAATGGATGGACAGAAAGGAGATTTCTTGATTTGTATGGATAAGATTTAATTTCTGCAAGTTGTGGAGCAACTACCTGTGTTGGGATTTTAATTGACTGAAGTATCTCCTGCAGGTTTTATTTTGTGCAAGTTTTCGTAGGACAACCTCCAAGACCATACTTTCTTGATCCCGATACAGGCAGTGATCTAACATGGCTTCAATGTGATGCGCCTTGTGTCCGTTGCACGAAGGTAAAGATCTGTTGTCATAATTCTGTAACATTTTATTATATAGTTATTGTGATGTATGGTATACACAATGTTCGAAATTAGATTTAATGACTTCTTGTACTTTGAGGGCAAGGCTAAAAATGGTGATAAGATAACCGAATGGGAAACTTTTGGAGAAAAAAAGAGGGGTCGGAGAAGTGATCAGAAATCCTAGTTCAATTTCCATGGACGATAATTTGGTTGCTTCTACGTGTTAGTTAAATCAAGAACTCAATATTTGCTTTAGAGTCTAGACAGATCAGTTAAGAGATCATCTTAGTAGTTCTTCGGAATTTATAGCAAGTGAAAAAAATACCGTGGCTGATTGAAACTTTAAAATTCTTTTGAATGATTGTCATGACAGTTCAATGAATTGGTATTTCTTAAATTTAGGGATAAAATCCTCATGTATTACTGAAACTATCTGTTAAAATTTCAGCCTCACTTCCATAGTTATGGAAGTTGTTATTTTTTTTTTTACTCTAAAATGTTTCATCTTAGGTAGTTTCAGTTAAAGTATTATGATGAATATCAGAAGGTGCTATTAATCTGTATGCGTATATTTATTTACATCTGTTGTACAGCATCATGGCTGAGGACAAATTCCTCATTCTAATATTTCCGTTTTGTGCAGGGGTTTCATCCGCTTTACCGGCCCAGCAATGACCTTGTAGTATGTAGAGATCCCCTTTGTGCATCTTTGCACCCGAGTGATTATAGATGTGACAACCCAGATCAATGTGATTACGAGGTCGAGTATGCAGATGAAGGTTCCTCCCTTGGTGTACTCGTCAACGATTTGTTTACCCTCAATCTTACCAGTGGAGCTCGAATTTTTCCTCGTCTGACTCTTGGGTTAGCAGTCTTTCTTTCTCTATTAATTTGATCCTTTCAGTTAAATTGCCCTTGTCCATGTGGTATTGTAGTATTGATGTTCTCTCATTTGATCTCAAAAGCCTTCAAGTTGACTGATTTGCAGACTCTAGATATAAGCAATTGAAGAAAAATGGTTTTGAAATTTTTAGTTCTCACTTCTCTCATAGCCTTCTATTCTTTTGAATGCCTTGTTCTGATTTCCATTTTTCAATTGAAAAATCCTGTATCTACATGCCTATTACATATAGAGATATTCTCCAAAGTCATCTTTTAATGTGAATCCTTTTCGCAGATGTGGGTATGATCAGCTACCTGGTATAGCTGATCATCCCTTGGACGGAGTACTTGGTCTTGGCAAAGGAAAATCCAGCATTGTTTCTCAACTTCATGATCAGGGAGTTGTCAAAAATGTTGTCGGCCAATGTTTAAGTGGCCAAGGAGGGTACCTTTTCCTCGGAGAAGATGTTTATGATTCTTCACGCATAACATGGACACCAATGTCGCGTGATTACACGTATTCTTCTCTCCCTTTTCATCCCTCGCTCCCCCCCACCAACCCGTACCCACGTACACAGATATGCTCGCAATATTTTGTTCTCCTTTTGCACAGTTTGGAAATAATTTTCTAATTCTAATAGAGTATCTCAATCGATTATTGGTGACAGCAAGCACTACACAGCTGAAAATGCAGAATTTGTTTTCGATGGGAAAAGTACTGGGATTAAGAATCTTAATGTGATCTTCGACAGTGGGAGCTCTTATACATACTTTAATTCTCAGATTTACCATTCTCTAATTTCTTTGGTGAGTTGAAATTTTCTTTCTTACCACTCCTAAACTTTCACTTCCATTAACAAAATCACAATCCTAACAAGTCCATACATTCTTGTCGATCAAGAAGTGTTGGTTGTATCAGAATTTGGCCATCATCACATGCTCCCCCCCACCCGGGCCTCAACCACAACTAACTTGAAAACCTACGTCTTTATTTGCTGCACAGTTCCATTTTTGAATTCTGCAATAGTTCTTTTAAGCATATCTCCTAATTACATATCCTTTGTAATATATCTCAAATATTAAACATAATATTTGCTACGCGGCACGATTTTGTAGACAAAGAAAGGATTAAGTGGGAAGCTGAGAGAAGCAACTGATGACAGTACCCTTCCGTTCTGCTGGAAAGGAAAGAAACCTTTTGAAAGTATACGCGATGTCAAGAAATACTTCAAGCCTCTAGCATTGAGATTTCCCAATGGCAGGAAAGCCAAACCCCAGTTTGAAATTTCCCCTGAAGCATATCTTATTATATCAGTAAGAACTTGAACATAATATTTGTTACTTTTTGCCACTTGAAAATTTCTGTTTGTCTACTGATAATTGTCTTGTGCAGTCAAAGGGCAATGCTTGTTTGGGAATTCTGAATGGCACTGACATAGGGTTGAATAATTTGAACATGATTGGGGGTAAGTCACGGCATTTCTGGCCAACCTTAAAAGTTTAACTCTTAAGTTTACCTATTGAGTAAAATAAGTTCCAAAATAAATAGACATTTTTTGTTGATCAAAGTTTGAAAATTTGACACAACAAAATTCTCTCATCTGATGCAGATATTTCAATGCAAGATAAAATGATAATTTATGACAATGAGAGGCAAGCAATAGGTTGGACTGCCGCAAATTGTGATCAGCCTCCGAGGTCGAATCGTGCAATCTTGTAATCAGGATTAGGACCTCTTTTCTTTTCCCTTTTAATTCATGTATGCATACTTGTAAAACTATTAATTAATGTCATATAGAAGAACAATAATCACTGGAGGGAAGAGGAATCTACATTCTACCATTACCAGATAATGAAAAGTCGAGTTACAAATCAGTAGGAGATAACTTATTCAGAATTCTTTGATGATCGATTTCTTTATCTCTGATGCTTACGCATTGATTATATCGAGGATGTCGATGTTGTATGCCTTAAATCGAAAAGCTTGTGAAAAAAAAGTAACAAATCTTGATCTTGGCCTAATTTTCCAACTGATGGAGAGTTTTGGAGAGATGGTACAATAGAAAATAGCTAATTCTGGGACTAGCTGTTGCAGATTATGTGTTCTGTTCATGATAACCATCATGCTAGTCTAGTTTAGGACAATTTCAGTACTGTCCTCAGTGCAAAATCTTGGCATAACTACAAAGATATTTATAGAACAAATCTCATTCTCTTGTTCCATATAAGAATGCTAAAGTTTGACCATACAAAACAAAGAACAAAAAAATGAGTACTGCATTCTAAACAATAAGAATGCCCTACTCTACATCAGTCCATTCATCTCTACCCAATAGATCATGATCAAGTCAGAATTCAACGTCATCAACAAACGGATTCAATCTCTGATTTCATCAAGCCCATTAAATTTGACCAGCTGATTTTCTTGTTCCTAGTATATGCATAGCATCCAAGATTTTCCAGTCCCTACTAGCCCTTCTTTTTTTAATTTGGATTTACATGGCTACCTACACCTAGTAATCTTACTACGATTATGAGGACCAAATGAAATTAAAAGGGCTTTTGCACGTATGTGAACATATCTTGAAACAGATAGAGCTGATCATTATACTGCAGTTGGGTGCTAAAAGGGTCATCTTGAAAGCCATCCATGTAGTTGAGCTGATTATCAAGGGATTGTTCAAACTCACTCCATTTGGGTGCGCTTTCGACCTCTGGCGATAACCCGTGCTCGGAACTACTTGAATCCGTGTGCAACTTGGGAACTGACTCGGATGTGTCGAAATGCATATAGTCATTCTGGTTCATCATCTGCGGTGCCATAGGCCGTGGTGGTTGAACCTGTTGAGCTGATTTTACTATACTATATTGCAAAGAGTCCATGTTCGGTTTCTGTTCTTCGCTGTCTGAAAATTCCACCATCTTCTGATGGACATTGTAATGCTTCTCGAGAGTGCCTTTCTTGTTGTATATCCGACATAACACCCAATCATCAAGCTGTAATAGCCCAAAATGACACCATTAATGCAATATAAGATGTCACATACAAGGTAAGCTATAAATTAGTTTCTTATTCACATAATATTTTCAGAAGAATTCCACAACTAAAGTCCAATTGCTTCAAATAACTGCAAAATCAAAACTTTCAATAAAAAAGAAGCAAATGAAACACTTGCATAAAATTCAAGTAGAATCAAGAATAAAGTTTTTCTATTAGTTAGCTCTGGGGGTGGATTCTGAAATCTACACAGTGCTAAACTATGAATGGCTAATACAGAAGGCAAAAGGGTTTAAGGATACTAGATCGCAGGCATATCAAAACAATTACTTCAAGTGATTAAGGTTTCATTTGTCAAAAAAATATTTCTTGAGAGCACAAATAGAACAAGATCATAAACAAGTGAATTGTCCATCTTATTCTTTAATTAAGTGAATGAGTAAGTACCCTCAAATTGTTTCTCTTGCCGGCGGACCGGTCCACGTTAGCTAGGCGATACTCGTGCATAATCCAATTAGTTTTGACTCCTCTAGGAGCTTTTCCGGCATAGAACACCAAAGCCTTCTTTATTCCCAGTGTTTTCGGCTTCCCCACCGGCTTGTCGGCTCCGGTGGCCTTCCAGTACCCGGTTCCCGCTGCCCGGTTAGGCCGGGATCCATTCGGGTACTTCCTGTCTCTTGGAGAAAAGAAGTACCACTCTTTTTCACCATACAGAGCCATAGCTGTAACAATCAAACAATATTCAATAAACCATTGTGCTCACTCGGGCTAGAAATGAGGCGACCCACAAAAACAATCAAACATACCAGGAAGATCCCATGGATCAAACTTATAAAGATCAATCTCGGCTATAATAGGAGCAGTAATCGGCTGGCCGGCGCATTTCCGGCAGAGATAATCCGCCACAAGCTCATCGTCGGTCGGATGGAACCTGAACCCAGCCGGCAAATTCAACTGCTGATTACTCTTCATTCACTAAATTCTTCTCTTGAAAGACTTGATCAAATTAACAAATACTTTGAATATCTTCCAAGTCGAAAAGGCTGCTCTGCTTTGAATTTAATTTAAACAAAGAAAATGGCACCATAGAGTTGTATATATACTTGGGAGTTCCCTATTTGCACGTGGGACATTGAATCTGTTTTCGACCCCGTGGGAGAGGGTTGAATTGGCTGGTCGCAGGTTAGACTTATTCGGTCGAATCATGGGAAGCCACGTACGAGGACAGTCCCCACGAGTGACTGATTCTGTCACTGCTTTCGTCATCTACATTGGAATCTTGTGAAAGTCGGCTGTGGGATTAGCTTTTGGCCCATTTTACCCCATTATTTGTGATTATAATTTTTGAATTAGTATTTTTTTTCGAAAATGTATAACTAAAAAAAGTAAAAAATTTTGAATTTACGTTTAATATTATTTTATTATTAATAAAAAAAGAAAGAAAAATGAATTATAATTTTAATGTAGGTCAAACGAGAGCATTTTGGATCATTGACGGATTCTGAAACTCCATTTGGCGTCTCGAGAATAAATGGTCTACACACTCCCTTGAAAGGCCAACTTTTTATTCACCCTTGGCAATTGGCATGTTGTAAGTTCAATAAAGGATTATTTTGAAAAGCTTTGGTCAAAAGCTTTTTTTTTTTTCTTGAGTGATTATTTAAAAAGTGAATTCTTTTAATGACAAGTAGTTAAAAATAGAAAAAATTATGAAAGAACGTTAAATGCAACTGAAAATTAATCATACCTTAAGAGAAGATCGATGGCTAAACAGTCCCACCATAAACTCTTTAATGAGAAAATGACATCATGAATCTGACTACATAAGAGATTATATAATGTTACATGACACTTTATCATTTATCAGTTTAAAACACGGTCAACATTTTCATCCAATCTTTTTCCCTCCACATCATTTTATGTAATCCCTTGGTACCATTTTTATGTACAAGTATCATAATTCATGACATCATTCCCTGATGTTCTCGATCGCATGGACTCGATCCGTAAAATTGCACATAGATAGAATTCACTTTAAGAGATATAATGACTGGATAAGATATTAGATTTATACAATCAAAGTAAACCACGTCCCAATAATTTTCGAATCAACAAATTTCAATAAATCCAAAGCTGAAAATTCATTCATTTAACCCAGTATAGTAAGCTCCTGTTTAATTTTAATTTAAGTCAAAGTCAATAATTAATATCAATCACATATTTCATAGGTTTCATAAATTTTCAACCATAAATTTTATCAATTTTTATTAAAATCTACTAAAAATTTGACAAGAGCTAAACGAGCAAAGCTTGGAACACTTTTCTTGTATATTGGCATCAATAACCTAAATTTTACCGAGTTGACTCGTTTATATCTAAGAGGAGTTAATTTGAATGAAAGCGCTTCTCCCACGAGAAATTGAAACTTCTCTCTGACAAAGATAACATTTACACGTCAGCATGCTTACTTACAAAATCTGACATCAGCACGCTAATCCCTTCTCATTTTAGCTTCCATCATGTAAAAAATATCGCAAGGATTTTATAGAATTATTAGAATCAATTAAATATCAATATATTTGATACGTTTAATTGAAGAGAGAGGCTACTTGTACAAAAAAAATTTGACATACATTATGACCGGCCCCTCACATCAGGGGGGGCCCACATTTTTTTTTTCAATTTTTTATTCATGTGGGGCCAACCATCACGTGAGAGTTTGTTAACTTTTTTGTCAAATTTTTTTTGTACAAGTAGGTTTTTTCTTAATTGAATGATATTAAAGTAAAATAAAGAAAATTAGTACAATAGTTTATCTGCTATGTACACAAACGCAGGATTTTTTTATTTTTTTAAAGTTTTCTATTTTTGAACTCAAAAGTGATAAATATTTACAAGTATGGGTCAAAGAACGAAGCATTGACCGTTGAACAACTTACATTTGCAAGAAATTGTGGTTGTAAACTTTCAAATCTCATCCTATGATAAAAGTGTGTATTATATTATAATAATTGACTCAAGTATCATAGTCGAGCCGACCACCTCTTCAACTTCTGATCTTTAATCCAAACCCAATTCTTTCGTAAGGCAAAAGACTTCCAAGACTTTCTTTTCCATTTTATCCGAAGACAGAGATGACAATGGGGCGAATCGAGACAACCTCCCCAATCCCCCCGCCCCGCCTAGCAATTTTCCACACCGTCCCCGCCCCGTTACCCGTTTAAGGCAATTTTTCTTAAGTTTTTGATAATTCATTTTATTGCCCACATTCATTAAAGTGAGATAATAATATATTTTTTAAATTTTTATTTATTTTAAAAGTTAAATTATTCAAATATATTTGGTAAATTAAAACTTTTATTGTTTGTCATAATTTTTTAGATAATCTTAATTGTCATTTTCTATTAGAACCAACGGAATTTCGTGAAATTTTCTATTTAAAGTGTTGAATACTAAAAAAAAAATTAAACGTGGGGCGGGGTAGGGTACCCATTGCCTGTACCCGTCCTGTCCCCGACCCAAATACTTGATTAAGCAGGTAATTCCCGCCCCGATTATCGAGTTTATCGAATTTTTCTGTCATCCCTATCCTAAGAGGGTGGAAAATTCATTCACCCTGTCTCATTCGATCAAGAACTCTAGCTTGTCTCATTCTTCTTAAAGCCATCAAGGTCATGTCGAAACGTGCAAACGATAATGATTGTATTCACACGAGCTATAAATTTGTACGTAGACATTTTTTAACATATAATCGATAGATTACAAGTTTTCAGATAACATCGCTATAAATTTCTACGTAGAACATTCTTGACTTAGACAAAACGTGATTAGCAAGCAAATGATGTTATTGTCATTAGAGTGAATACGTGATCCATGACCTTACCTTGATAACGATATGTCCAAAACTGGAAGTTGCTAGGTGACTCCCTGAGTAAGACCAGATGACTTTTCTTTTGTCTTCGATTCGCCACTTTCATATGTACCTCGACTCGATTGAACTTATCCAGTTAATTCCAGATCCTAGTAATCTCTTCCCACTTTTGTTGACTTATTGCGTAGTGTAGGTAGGTGGCGTCAGTGCCATTTTCAATTTTAATAATAATTAAATTAATTATTATTATTATTATTATTATTAAAATTGTAATTATTAGGTTCTTACTGATTTTTGAGTACTGGCTCCGCCATTGAAGTAAAATCGGCTCATATTCTTTGATAATGTTAACATCGATTAATTAATAAATTAATATTAAAGATAAAAAAATTAAAATGAATTAAAGAAAAAATACACAAAATATTTGTTTATTATCTTGTTTACACCTGTCAGATTCAAGTAAGCAAAAGTAATAAATATTTATTAAATGTAAAGTTTTTTTTTTTTTTTTTCCGATTAATTGAACCTGGCCGATAAAAGTAGGGATGTCAATCGAGCCGAGCGGCTCGTCGGCTTGTCGGCTCGGCCCGTACTATTCATGCCCACGAGCCGCTCGGGCTCGTCAAAAAACGAGCACGAGCACGAGCCGAGC
>CAIGRT010124667.1:0-19676 GCA_903798405.1 Fraxinus platypoda | reverse complement strand
TTTTTTTTTTTTTTTTGTGATTTTGCTTTTAAAAGTTCTTGATTTTTTTTTTAAATTAAAAAAAATTATTGGGTTTTTGTGCTACTAGACATCTTTTGATGTTCTTAAATCCTGCATTTGGGATCTAGTATGCAATCATCTGATCTATACTGTTATTTCCATTACTTAGCCAGGTTTAATATGGAGTATTGAGTATATGTTTCGTCATGTACCATCTGCACTGCACACACTATGATATTGTTAGTGGGACTATACCCCGTGTGTGAGATTTGAGATGACAATCACATGTTAGTAAGGTGACTTTGAACATGAATTGACCTTATTTATTAGATCTAAACTCAAGTTTATCCCCTGTAATACAAAGTTCAATATCTTATATTCTTCTTCGAAGCCTATTTTACTCGAGCAATTAAGCATGCAGGGTTTCTCATAACCCGGTACCTATAGTCAACTGACTTGGGTTAACCGACCTAAAACTCGCTACAGAGATCATTTTAGTCGCTTAATAAAGAAGTGACTGCACTTAAGATGTAAAAAATAATAACGAGCTTACAATATTGAACGATATGAAAATAAATTATACTCAAAGTCAGGGGGAGAAAAGAAAATTTTCTTACAAAATGAGCTTTTCTATATAGGTTCTAATGTGCTTTAAATGGTTTGACTTTCATAAGTAGAGGAATACACTTATTGGCAGTGGTGTTTATCATTTCTCACAAAATTAAGGTTTAGAGTCTTACTTCCAAATGTGGGTCACTTATACAATTTACTTCATCTTAACTTGAGTTACGTATGTGGGAAGAATTATTATTCATTGCTTATACTTATGTATGCTAACAACTGCATTTTTGGGTTGTTGTCTGTTAATTATCGTTTCCTTGTCATTTGTGACAAAAAATGGTGGTGGTGGTAGTAGTAGTAGTAGTAGTAGTAGTAGTAGTAGTACTTAGGTTTTTTTATATTTTGATTTACTTTTAGAAAAAATATTTACATTAACATTGAATGTTAAAATGTTGATTCAGAAGTATATAATATTTGTTCAGCTATATTAAGTTTTGATGTTTAGTGATATCAATGTTTCTTTTGGTATATTGGTTTACATTAATATTGCATCTTAATTTAGCTGTGCATCTTATTTTTAGCTGGTATAAATCAATGCATCTTATTTTTAGCTAGTATGACTTATGATTAACTGTTTGAATTATGTTTATTCATATTACTATTTTATGTACTTTTACACTGGTATTGAGTTGTATGTTTCAGGAAACAGATTTACAAAGAAAAAGAAATATTCAGTCAAGACAGATGGTTTGATAGTAATAGGTGTTTTGAGTCTATTTTGTTTTACTACATTGACTTTAAATTTGTAGTTTTGTCGCAGAATGCTAAAGAGAGATCTTGTTAGGTTTTTGATATAATTGACAAATTTGTAAACAAAAGGGATTAAATTTAATATGTTGTCAAAGTCAATAAGTAAGTTGCAAATAGTAGAAATTGAGTTGTATTAGGTCTAGGGTTCGAGAATAGAAAAGAAGGAAAAACAGCGCTGTAATTTCGCTAGATTGTCACCATGACTTGGCTCGAGTGGCAGAAACAGTAACATTGTCGCTAGCCTGTCGCCAGGACTTCTCTCGAGCGACAACTCGTCGCTCGTCTGCCGCCCAGCTTTCGCTCGAGCGACAGGGTTCCCGAAAAATTTTATTTCGCATTTTTAAAGCTTTTTCTCCGGTCCATTCAACCCCGAAACCTAAACTATAAATACCAAATGCCTTTGAAAGATTTTTATAAGGTTGATCATTGAGAAAATACATACTGCTTCATATACTCTTCATCAACTTTCATGTTTTGATTTAATCTTGGCGTTGAAAACATCAAATCCATAATCCAAATATCAAACTGTTACTTCCTACACATCTATCAGAGTTCTGAAGATCAAGAGAAGGTGACTGAAGTTCCAGTTGTTGAAGAACGCGGAGTTCTTCGTTAATTCACAGGAGATAGACGAATTCATAAAGTCGGGAGTTGCTGCAGGAGCGCGCAATCCAAGAGGGCTTCAAAAACTGTAGCTGGGAGTTGGTGCAGAAGCACGCTATCCAATAGAGCTATGGAAATTGCATTCAGGAGGTCAGAAAGTACTAGTGGTAGTCGTGTCTGGCGGATTGTAAGTTCATAATTCGTTTATAGTGGATTTCTGACTGGTAAAGTGCCCAGAGTTTTTACCGAGTTGGGGTTTCTCCGTGATCATTTCTTATGTTTGTTTATTGCTTTCATAACTGTGGTATTTCAACACAGGAAAAATTGAACTGTTTGATAAACCATCTAAATATAATTAATAGTGATTTGTTGCTAATTAATTATTAAATTTTTAATTCTGCATAATCACCTATTCAACCCCCCCTCTAGGTGTAGTTTGGGTCGAATCTTGTTATTTCGGTTGAAATAAGAAACTTACCTAATTGAGTTGACATTTTTAAAGTAACACCTTAAGTTAAATATTGAGTGATTACTCAAGTTAAATATGAACACCTTTGTGCTCTAAATGTACTATAAAGGCAAGATGCTTGTTGTCTATTTCTTGTTTGAATCATGCCAATGCAGCATCGATAAAACATCTGTGAAGGAAAAGCATGTACATGTGGCTTTTTCCTTCTTGTGTTCTATTGAAAATCTTAAATCAAAACTTATGAATGAATTAAATTAAATATTTACACATATGCGCTCTTAATGAACTATATATACTCGATTAAGATACATAAATTATTAGAATAGAATATTATTTATTTATATCTATATTTTTGAAGAATACATTGATCCACCAATTCCGCGTCAAAGTCAACTTTTTTATCATTCATGTTTGTTTGACAGATTGGTTTTTGCAATTAAGCCCCAGTTTTGTGCACATTTTTGAAAAAAGAATGCATTTTTACTGTTGATGTGATGGAGAATATATGATTGAAAAAGAAGGAAAAGTTATTGATGTGATTGGAAATATTATTTTATTAAAGAATGTGTGGTTAAAAATAAGTAGAAGAATGAGAATGAAAAAAATAATGTGGCTCAAACAGGGCCTCAATATATCTAAAAATAATCTGATAATTGAATTGTAAAAATGTTACCTAGAGTGTGTGTGTGTGTGGGGAGTGGGTGAAATTTTAATAATTTCTAAGAAATGGATTTGAACCAATATTTCACATCAATGGTGATATTTTTACCAATCATGTACACTTATACATTTATTGACTTCTATGTTCACACTGTGTGAAGTGACAGATAATCTGGCCATTTATTTAAATAACAATTATTTAAATCAATGATCAGATTTTGTACACATCACACAATGCTAACAATAATGTATAATTTGAATGTACAGGTAGTATTATCTTATTTTTATAGTGTAGTCTGCATTATGAGACATACTACAAATAATCATAAAATACTGTCAAGTATTGGAGAAGAAAAGAAGATTGTTGAATCTGCTCAAGAAGTCGTGATTATTTCACTTTGTATTGTCTAACTGAAAAAAATATTGTTCCATATAAAATATGATTTAATTCCTATTTGAAATGAAATTGATATGAATCTCACATCGAATAGAAGTCACATTTCTCTTCTTTTACATTAATTATTTAATCTTCTATCAATGATATGTGAAGGTCTTGGTGGTTACATCCACGACCCAAGAACAATACAACACAATTTCGATATATTTATGTCAGATTGTAACTATAGATACAACACAACAAAACATGGTGTTTCAACTGTGGATGTAGTTTAGCGAGGACCAAACCATGTAAGTCTTGTTCTTGATATTCTTTATAATCCCACAACAACTCAACTAGTTCAATAATAGTGGGTAGAGGTGGACATGATTCCATTTGATTCTGGTCTCAAGAAAACTGAATCGAACCATGATTAATGGATTTTTTGATAATAGAATCAATGATGTTTTTTCAAGATAAGGATACAAATCGAAATTGAACCATTCAGTTCTGGTTTTATTTGGTTTTGGTCCATTATTTAAATTTTTAAATGATAAATACAAATTAAAATCTATCACCATATCCATAACTTAATAGTATATACCAAAAAACAAAAAATAATAATAATAAACATCAAATATTTAGCACGTTTAAATTATCATTCATCAAATGAAATATTGTGTAACAAAAGTTCAAACAAACAAAACATAATCAGAATACGTAAACGTCATATTTCATCCCCATATAAAATATTGTCTAATATCAATGATTCAATAATGTAGACGAATGAGTAACTGATAAAAGTTAATAATATCAAGTTCCATCTTCATGCTTTTACATGAACCCATCAAAACTGCATGAGAAAAATGAAAATTGAGTTCGGTTCTCGATCCTAGAACCGTAACCAGAACCAAATAGTTCTCGATTCCAAAAATCAAAACATTAACTTTTTTTGGAACCTAATCAAACCACTCCGTTGGGTTCGATTATGATTTGGTTTGATTTGATATGGTCATTTTGTCCATCCCTAATAGTGGGTAAATTTAATTGAGTTTATTAATTACGGTCTCAAAGCCCAAGTACAAAATTTTATAAATGAGTGACTTGAGACCTTAAATTTTAAAATCTTTTTTGGTTTGTATCATATATTCAATGACTTAACAAAATATTTTCCGAAAGAATAAAATTAATTATTTAATATTTTGGATAATACATTGATCCACAAATATCCGTTTACATAGATGACTTCTCAAGACAAATATAATCGTAGAAATGTTTATTAAATTTGCATTTCATATGTTTGGAAATTCATGTTCGAAAAATAAAATTAATTATTTAACTTTGAATGCAGTAATGGACTTAATTATAAATTACTACATGTTCACTGAAAAAAAAATAAAAAAAAATAACCCTCTCCTATCTCATACACACAAACGTTTGCCCATCCATCATTCATTTTAAATCTATTACCTACCAAACTCCAAGTGGGTGACGGAAATCTAATGTGGAACATTGATGTCGTTAGCTTCTGCCAAGTTTTGAAAAACTATTAAAACCAAATGCGCCTTTCCTTTGAATTCAAACACGTTTTCACCCACGCTAAAGACCAATTTTCCCCAAATCAAACATGTCCCAAAAAAAAATTAAAAAAATTGATAATCAAATTGAACCCTACAAGATGCCTTGATTTTGAACAACGTGGGTGACCACCACAACCACCAGTCCCAAATATGGAAGACAATATAATTGCTGAAGCAGCACCCTCGAAGACAGAAGAAGAGGATATCTTTTTCAATGGAATCTGCGATTTTCTATTTTGGATATAAAATAATTGTAGTTTCTGTTCGATTTCCATATGATTATGCACTTTTCCTGTTCCATGTGAAATAACAGCACCTTGCTCATAGCTATGTAATTACCAAATTAAGAATTTAATACTTTTCTAGTATTTAATATGAAAATGAATTTCTATCGCATGTCGTCGTGAGTGATCTAACTTTTTTCATATAATTATTGAGTGTTAAGCCAGTGCATTTATACTATAGTTCAGGATAGATCAGGCTATAATGAGAATGATCCAGTTTTATTTATTTATTTTTTTTCCGTTCTTATTCAATTCATGGATGCTCAAACTAGTTAGAATTCATCAGTTCCAGCAGACGGCATGGAGCTCAGACATCAGTGGAATTGATTTCCTAATTTTCAGGAAATGGTATCAATATTGTTAGCCAGCCGTCCTTAGTTAGTTAGAGGTTGTAATTTGCTCAATTCTAGAATATTCTTAGCTATCAATTTCTTGTATATATAAACTGTGTACTGGCTATGATCATTAAGAAGAATTAAGCATCATTTCTCTCAATCTTTAAGTTGGTATGAGAGCCGAAACGGCTAACACCGGATCCGGCAATCAATCCAACCCATCAGAGTTCAACACAGCTCCAGCTACTCAAGCAACTGCTGGACAGAGTTTAGCATATGGGATGAACATCACTCAAACACCTTCAGTCAAGCTCGATAAGAACAATTTTCTATTATGGAAAAACATGATTATGCCAATAATCAAAAGGCATAATCTGGAGGGATACTTGTTGGGGACAAAATAGTGTCCACTGGAGTTCCTAGCCACCCAAACCACAGTTGGCCAAGGAGAAGCAGTAGAGATGACCCAAAATCCAGAGTTTCTGAAGTGAAACTCAACTGATCAGCTCCTTATGGGATGGTTATATTCATCCATGCCTCCAGAAATTGCCATGAAAGTTATGGGCTGCATCAGTTCAAATAAGCTCTGGGTAGCAATGGAGGAAAGTTTTGGAATATTGAACAGATCGCGTGTGATGTTTCTAACTGGTGAGCTGTAGAGAACCAGAAAAGGATCCATGACAATGGATCAGTATTTAACCACCATCAAACAATTGGCTGACAATTTGGAGATAACTGGTAAGGTTATTGATCAAAATGATTTAGTTACACAAGTCCTATCAGGTTTGGATGAGGAATATACTCCCATAGTGGTTCAAATAAGTAGCAGAGAAACCATTTCCTGGTATGAGTTGTCTTCTGTACTCATGACTTTTGAAAGTCGACTTGAGCATTTAAACCAAGTAAAGAATAGCTTCACCTCACTAAGTGTTAACCAGTCTAGTGTTCAATTAGCACATCGAACTAGTTCAAATTTTGGCAAAGGTTTTAGAGGAACCACTAGTGGTAGATCACCAGGCTATAGAGGAAGAACAAGGGGCAGAGGTAGAACAATGACTGGCAGGCAAAGTGAAACCAGAGGGCCATGTCAAATCTGTGGGCTAAGTAGCCACTCTGCAAGTTGGTGCTACAACAGGTTTGATGAAAGGTACATGGAAAGCAAACTAATTAATTCAGGGCAACAAAACTTCAACTCGGTACCATCAGCTTATGTAACATCACCCATGATCCTTGAAGACCCAGCTTGGTTTGTTGATTCTGGCGCGAGTAATCATGTGACAACAGACAAAGGTAATTTGAATAATGTAGAAAAGTATGAAGGTAAGGAGACGTTGCTTGTTGGTAATGGAGATATGTTGCATATTGCTCATATTGGAAATGGTAAAATATCTACACTAAACAATGAATCACTTGACTTAAATAAACTATTGCATGTTCCATCAATCAAAAAGAACTTAATTAGTGTTTCTCAACTCACTAATGACAATAGTGTTTTTATGGAATTCTATGCTAACAGTTGTGTTGTCAAGGATCTCCAATCGAAGAGGATCTTGCTGCAAGGAGCAATTAAGGATGGATTATACCAGCTGCAGCTGCCAAACTTCAAGCCAGAAAGATCCTACATCGAGTCAAACCATCAAAATAATTACCAGTGTTTTGCAGCTAAGGCTAGTAGTGTTAAATTGTCTTCAGCTAAACAAACCTTAGAATCTGAACTTGACCTTTGGCATAGAAGGTTAGGACATCCCTCAAACCACGTGTTGGGTCAAGTCTTTAATCATGTAATAGAGTTATTAAAGCTAATGAAATCCCTGCCTTCTGTGATTCTTGCAAATTTGGAAAATCTCATGCTCTCCCATTTAACACCTCATTGTCACATGCTGAAAATCTATTAGAGCTCATTCATACTGATGTTTGGGGTCCAGCCCCTTTAAACTCAACCACAGGTTTTAGATACTATATAATCTTTGTGGATGATCATAGCAGATTTACGTGGATTTACCCTATGAAACATAAATTAGAAGCTTTGAATACCTTTGTACAATTCAAAAAATTTGTAGAAAACAAGTTTGATAGGAAGATCAAATCCCTTCAATCTGATTGGGGTGGGGGGTTCAGGAATTTTACCAAACTGGCCCTTGGGTTTGGCATAGAACTTAGGCACTCCTGCCCTTATACCTCAGTCCAAAAATGGAAGGGCTGAGCGCAAGCACATGCACATCACAGAGACTGGGCTAACTCTCTTGGCTCAGGCTAAAATGCCACTTTATTATTGGTGGGAGTCCTTCAAGGCTGCTACCTACTTAATAAACAGGTTACCTACCTCTGTTTGAACCATAAAACACCATACCAAGCCTTGTTCAATACGAGCTTCGATTACAAACAGCTTAAAACATTTGGCTGTGCCTGCTTTCCATGTCTCAGACCTTATTAGAAGCATAAGTTTGGTTTTCACTCTCAAAAGTGCGTTTATCTTGGCTATGGTGACACCCACAAAGGTTATAAGTGTCTAAGTCCTAGTGGCAGGATTTACATTTCAAGACATGTTGTCTTTAATGAGCAAGTGTTTCCATTCAAAGCTGGGTTTCTAAACAAACAAGTTCAATTCAGCCTTCAACTTGTGACACTGAAATAAGATATTTTCCCTTCATTGATCCTAGCTATAATACCACACCTCAAAGTGCAGCTGCAGCTCCTACAATGCAACTTGAAGTCTCTTCTGGAGCAGACCTTATTGATGGAGATGCTGGAACTGGGGCTGAATGAGTTGTGGCGACATAATGTCATGATGATGAGTTTTGTCGTGAGGTTGTAGCAGATGGTGAAACATTAGAAGCCCAGCAAATTGAAACTAACACTCAAAATATAGCAAATGAAACAATCTTGCCAAACAAAACTATACCTTAGAATCCCAGACATCAAATGATCACCAAAAGCAAGGTTGGGATTTTCAAGCCAAAAATTTATACAAGTGTGGCCGTAGATGAACTGGCTGAAGTTGAACCAACTAATGTTGATGAAGCATTGACAAGCAACAATTGGAAGGATGCTATGCAAGATGAGTACAATACTCTTATGAGAAATGAGACATGGACTTTGGTTCCACCTAAGGCTGGGATGAAAATCACTGGAAACAAGTGGGTTTTCAAGTTGAAGTATGATGTAAATGGAAAAGTTTCAAGGCACAAGGCCAGACTAGTGGCAAAAGGTTTCCTTCAAACCCCAGGAATTGATTTTAGTGAGACATTTAGCCTTGTGATTAAGGCTGCAACACTTAAGATCATCTTAACCTTGGTTGTATCAAGAGATTGGCAGATCAAACAGGTTGATATAAATACTACATTTCTAAATGGCAGTTTGAATGAGGTGGTTTACATGAATCAACCACAAGGTTTTGTCAACAATGATCATCCTGGTTACGTTTGCAAACTCAAGAAGGCCTTATATGGCTTAAGGCAAGCTCCTAGGGCCTGGCATAACAAGCTGAAACAAACCTTGTTGCAGTGGGACTTCAAACAATCTAAAGCTGATAACTCCTTATTTTTCTTGGTAAGAGATATTGATATATTGTTTGCTTTGATATACATTGATGATATAGTGATTACAGGTAACAACAGCTGCAAGAGTTTATATACATGTTGAACCTCAACTTTGCACTTAAAGATATGGAGAACCTGAGACAGTTTCTGGGAATGGAAGTTGATAGAAATGCTGCTGGACTGCATTTGAGGCAAAATCGATATGCTGTGGAATTGCTAAAAAGATTTGGTTATGAGAGCTTAAAGCCTAGCCTAACACCAATGGCTGTTGGAAAACAAATCTCCAAAACTGAAGGGTAGATAATGAAAGATCCTACACTATATAGAAGTGCCATAGGTGGCCTCCAGTACCGAATCCACACTAGACCAGATATAACCTATGATGTAAATAGATTGAGTCAGTATCTTCAAACACCAACATACATTAATTAGAAGGCACTTAAGAGGGTATTCAGATGCCTAAAGGGCATATTAAATTATGGATTATCCATTCACATGATTGATAGCCTAGATATCACAGCGTTTGCAGATTTTGACTGGGCCCCTTGTCCAGATGATAGAAGGTCAACTGGTGGATATTGCGTGTACATTGGAAACAATTTAGTGTTATGGTGTTCTAAAAAACAGCATGTGGTAGCTCGATCCAGCACAGAGGTAGAATACAGAGCTTTAGCTCAATGTACAGCAGAGATAACTTGGATCCAGTCTTTGCTAAATGAGTTGGGAATCTTACAGCATTCAGTTCCTATTATTTGGTGTGATAATCTAAGTGCAAGGGCCCTAGCATCTAATCTTGTTTATCACGCTCGTACAAAACATATAGAATTAGATGCACACTTTATAAGGGATAAAGTACTTGAAAATCAGTTGAAAATACACTACATTCCTTCATTAGATCAGACCACAAACTTGCTGACTAAACCAATGTCACAATCTAGATTTCAGTGGCTCAGAGACAAGCTTGGAGTGCTTGATTACACTCCACCTTGAGGGGGGGGGGAATTAGAATTCATCAGTTCCAGCAGACGACATGGAGCTCAGAAATCGGTGGAATTGATTTCCTAATTTTTAGAAAATGGTATCAATATTGTTAGCCAGCTGTCCTTAGTAGTTAGAGGTTGTTATTTGCTCAATTCTATTATGATCACCTGATGTATTATTCAAGTTCTAGATTTCTATTCTTGCATTCTTTTAAGTCATATCACTTTTCTCCGCACCAATGAAGATTAGCCCATGTTTGATGGCCATTATTTGGCCAAAATAATATTTCAATAGTTATTTTTGGGAGAACGTGTGGTTAAAAAGTAGGAAGAAATTTGGATTTACGTGTAGAATATTTTATTGTGTGGTTGAAAATGAGCATGTAAAAAAAGAGTTTTCAAGTAATGGTTGTCAAATAGGGGCATGTGATAGAGGCGGTCCTACATTAGTTGACTCGACAATCTATTATGTCAATTGAATTGGGCCTAGTTAATCAAGCAACATCGTCTTCTACTTTAATCCAGTTCAACGATCCTTGGCTCATTTTCCTCCATTTATATAGGTGAACCAATTTCCACAAGGTAATATTATTCTAACCCTAGCTAAATCCCCATCTCCCATCTCTTGCACTAATTCTCTTCATTTGATCTTGACTTGACCGTCGAGTGCAAATGGTTGTAGACATTTTTATCAATCGATGTCCTTTGCCTCCTAACATTGTGTTTTAGCGTGCAAGTGGTACCTACGTGAGGAAAGGTGGTCAAGATTCTGTTGGCCACTCATCTGCACAGAAATTCAATTCAAATTGATGCTGTCTATAGAAAATGGTATGTTAACCATGTTATCACCATAACCAAAAGGCCACCGAAAAGAATAATGTTTTGGGGCGATTTCTTTTATCGAAAAATAGCAAAGTTAGCTGCCAAAATTTGGGGAAAAAAAGAGTGCTACTAGAATTGGAGTTTCCAAAGTGAGTAATTTAAGAGGATTTTCTTCTGCATCCATATTGAAGAACTAACCACTAGAAGGATGAACAATAGAGAGAGTTATCAGCAAGCTAAAACAAACAATTCTCGCATCTTCATCCAAAATGGTGGCCAATACCATCAAATTTGCGATATTTTGGTTGGGGAAAAGTGGCATACAATGGTGACAAATATTAATCAAAACCAAAACCCTCAATATCTCCTTCACATATTTTGACTTTGCCAATCAAGAAAAGAATAGTGAAAATTTTATAAGCATAAAATAGAAAATCTCAAAAAACTGTATCAAAATTTCAAATAATCAAATGAGTTCATTCTCTTCAACGTGCTGTTTCTAGAGTTCTGTTTTCTCCTTCAAATAATCTGGAAAAAATCTTACGCTTGTAGATTACCAAAATGTACTTGAAAAGAGTAACAAGATGAAATCGAAGCAAAGTGATCAACAGGATCAAAATTGGAACAAACCATGAACAAAATGTAACTCAATCCCACCGACTTCAAGATGTGTCCTAAAAACAAATTTTCTCCCTTTTATGGTGCTTAAAAACATTCAGCAATCGTCTTCTAGGATAGAACGAATTTTGTCTCCTACGAAAGTAGCACAATAATCCATAAGAGTTCCAACAAACTCAATAAAGTATTTTCATACTCGAAGAACAATATCAGAATTTAGAAAGGTAAATAAGATTCAAAGCAAAGAATATTTACAATGAAAATTGTGTTTATTTTTTGACAGCAATGCAGGCTATTTATAGACTTATTCATGGCCATTCGAATACTCTACAAGCCTTTTCAGAATATTGATAGCTCTTCAGACAACCTTCCAAAAATGAACAGAAAACTTTGTTCAGACTAAAACACTACATCAAATAAGTCGGTTAACATACATCTGTTATGTCAATTAACATAGGTCTATTATATTAAAATTGACGTCAATCACAGACATGCCCAAACGGTAATAGACAAAAAATTCCCTAAAAACAAGCCAACAGTTGGAATTTAAATTACCATTAAAATTGAACCCGACCAGACTCAGACTCGGATACTGACCTAAGCTCGTGCGCGTGCTCGTACTCCTGTTGTATCAAGCCGAGCAGCCGGACGGACTGCGATGATGTGCACGCGTGTGGACTTAGGATTGAACTCAATAGGATCTAGGTCTCCCCCTTCCAAAGAATAGCGGTACCTCTTAGGGCCCAAACCCAATTGCCAAATTTTCACTATATAAACCATACAAAAATTTCCAATTCTTGACTTATTTAAACTTTCAAGTGCGTAACATTAAAATCAATTATTTCATTCCATTCTAAATGGTTTTCTATAAATAAAATATATCACGTTAATCAACTCGCGAAGTAGAACATGAAAATGGTTGGTCCTTTTAATTTTGGAGTGCAGTTCTCACCGACACATTTCACTTTATATTAAACAAGTTCCAACAATTCACCACATGAATGAAATATAACAGATTTTCCAATGCAATAGCTGATATGAATTTCGAGTACATATGAAGAAAAAATACATCGATATAAATAGCCAGAGACTTTGAACTTTTCCTAATAAAAATCTATCAAATTTTCTTGGCTAATTAGTAACAAGATACTTGGAACAGTCAATCATTCGTGTAAACCTAGACAGTTGAAGTTACACAATTCCCTTCAAACATAATTGATTCTCACGTTTGTGTCTATTTTGGACTTGGACACCTCTTGGTTCATGAGAGTTTTAAAAGAATTCACCTTTACATAATTCACGTAGAAATGATCTTTTCTCACCCACATAGGTGATCTTTATAAAGAGTATTCTTCTATACTTCACTTGAGTGGATCAAGATATAGAGGTCATTAAAACCATAATTGAATCTATTTTGCAACAATTAGGCACTATTTCATAATAGGAATAAGTAGGAATAATAAATCTTCTCAGTGCGCACTGAGTTTTTCATGGCTCGATTGTCCCATTGAACCTAAATTTTGGGATTTCCAATCAACTAGGTTGGGTTGCCACCATGGAAACTCCTAGCCATATCCCTATCGATGAACTTTCTACTTGCTCCCTCGTCAAACCTTTAGGTTAGCGAATTCGCAATATTTTCATTTAATTTCTCATAATCTATAAAGATAATACCAATAGAGAGCAATTGTCTAATGGTATTGTGTATATGACATATATGTTGAGATTTATTGTTATACATGACATTCTATGCCACTCTAATTGTTGATTAACTATGATACATATAACAGACATAGGCTTTACCCAGCGTGAAATATCTCTAGAAAGTTTCGTAGCCATTTGGCTTCTTCTCCAATTTTATCTAACGCAATGAATTCGGATTATATCATTGATCTAGCGATACATATTTGTTTTGAAGAGTTCCATGATACTACATCACCTCCATATCCACTCGTAGGCTTGGAGTCTTCAATATTTGATCTAATTCACATCACATTATTCTTCAAATACTGTTGGATATCTCGAATAGTGTAATTCGAAGTATTTTGTATGTTTTAAATACCTTAAAACTTTAACAAATGTCTTCCAATGCTCAGTGATTGAATTACTCGTATATCGATTTAGCCTACTAATAGCGTAAGCAATATCACATCGAGTGCAATTCATGACATACATTAAAATGTCAATAATACGAGAATATTCCAACTAAGACTTACTGCCACTAGCATTTGAAACAAGAAGCATGCTAGCATCCATTAGTGATTTCATAGGAATAATATCATATTCGTTCACCTATTAAGAATATTCTCAGTATACTGTGATTGAAACAATATGAGATCAACGGATGTTCTAGAAATTCTAATTCCTAATATAACATCTGCGCACCCAAATCTTTTATTTCAAACTTACTTGTTAACATCCTTTTAATAGTTTGAATTATTGTATCATTGTTATCCATAATTAGAATGTCATCTACATATAAACGTACCATCACATATCCATCTTAAGTACTCTTGATATATACACGTTTGTTACGATCCTTTATTTTTGAACCATTTGACACCATAACTGTTCAAATGTTTTCATATCATTTTTTAGGAGCTTGCTTTAATCCAAAAAATGATTTAACATACATACTAATATGGTATGCATGATCAATGAATGCAAAATCAATGGTTTTAGGTTATGTCTTAACCTTTTTAGGTTTAGGAACTGCTACCTTAGACAAACATTTACATACCTTTAAGTATTTATAGTTAGGGTTTTTTATCTTTCCATAATTCATAAAGTATTTTGTGCATTTTCGATGTAGTAATTTGCTGAAAATATAATTGGAAGAAAGCAAAGCTTTTCCTTACAAGTTCCGCAGTATTCCCAAACTTATCAGCATAGCATTCATCATCTCTTGCAATATTCGATTCTTGCATTCAACAATATCATTAGATTGAGGAGAATAAGGTGCGGAAGTTTGACAAATAATTCCATGTTTCGAACAAAATTATTCAAACCAAGAATCATATTCACCACCTCTATCACTTATTGATTTAATCTTTTTGCTAAGTTGATTTTCCACCTCTAACTTATAGTGTTTAAACACTTCAATTGCCTCATATTTGATTTTAAGAAAGTGTACATAGTAATATCTAGTACAATCATCGATAAAAGTGATAAAATACTTTTTATTTCCTTTAACTTGAACAAGCATTAAATCACATATATCAGTATAAATTAAACTTTTGACCGAACAAAGGGTAATCGAGCCATTTTGGTTTCCACATATATTGTATTTATGATTAGGATCTAAATTGCACTTTGGTAATAAATCCAATTGATTAATCTAAACAAATTACTATAGTTTACATACCCTAATCATTCGTGCCAAATATTAAAATACTTAGGTAAGTAAGAAGAAGATGTAATTTTATTTATAGTAGAAGGTATAATAGTCATTACATTCATCTTACAAAGCCCTTCATTTTGGTATCCATTTTCTACAAACATCTACTTTTAGTAATTATAAATTTATCTTATACAAATACTAACTTAAACTGTTCTTGCTTAACAGGGAACCATATACCAAATTCTTTCAAATATCAAGCACATGAGGAATATTATTCAAAGTAAGCTCCTTTACACTTGTCATTTTCGGCACTATTTCTCAATGTCCTTCAACTTTGAAAAATGAAGAGTTTCCCTTGTAGAGTTATTATTCATCACAATCCTTGTAGGTAGAGAACATCCATCAGTTTGCACATATGTGACGCGTAGCTCCTATATCCATCCACTATTCTTTAGTATTCCCTACTAAGTTACATTCAGAAACGGTCGTAGAAAGATTATTTTCATTAACTTTATCAAAAAGGTTGTTATGATCTGTTACATTTGTCTGAGTAGTTTGTCTCTTAACATTCTCTGGTTTTTGACAATCCTTGGACTGATATCCTGCCTTGCCACAATTGTAATAGTTGCCTTTGAACATTTTAGGAGCCTTTGAAAAACCAGTTTACCCTATGTTGTTGTGCTTTGTCTTTTTGTTAGTCTTGGAATTTATTTCCATAATGTTGGCCTTTAATTCGATCGAATGAAATGAATCACTCATCTTTTTAGATTTGTGATTCTCAACCAGACAATGAAATCTTCAGGCTTCATTTCCTTATGCTTATACATCAGGTAATTCTCGAAGTCCTTCCATGAAGGCATCAATTTTTCGATCAGTGCAGCTAATTGAAATGATTCGTTGAGTTTTATTCCTTCAACATGGATATCACTGGGTATTATGTGAAATTCTTGAATTTGGGATATGAAAGTCTTTTTGTCAACTATTTTTAATCAAAGAAATGATGGACAATGAATTTCTTCTTATCAGTATCTTCGGTTTTATACTTGGTGTCCAAATATTCTCACAGTTCTTTTGTAGACTTGGCATTGCAGTACACATTATATAACATGTTGTCCATTTCGTTGAGTACGCAGTTTCTGGATAGAAAATTCGAATGCTTCCATGCATCAACCGCAGTTAATTTCTCTACCTCGCTTTCATCCTCTTTGTATTACGGTGCATCTTCCTTGAGAAACTTTACCAAACTTAATGTTGTGAGATAAAACAATTAAAATTTGACTCATTAAATTTCTAAGGTTTTTCTCCAGCGTATTAAGGAGTGGAGTACTGGAAGTAGTCATTTTTATACAAAATGGGAAGATAAAAAATTAGAAGGAGTAGTATAAGAATAAGCAAGAAATTAATTTCAAATTCATCTTAAAATTGATGTTTCTAGAGTTTTATTTTCTTCTTCAAACAATTTGACAAAAACTTACGCTTGGAGATTACCGAAATATACTTGAATAGAATAATAGGATGAAATCGAAGCAAAGTGATTAGCAGGATCAAAATTGGAGCAATTCACGAATATAATGTAATTTGAGCCCACCAACTTCGTCATATATCCTTAAGACGAATTTTCTCCCTTCTATGGTGCTTAAAGGCGCTCATCAATTGTCATTCGGGATAGAATGAATTTCAAGCAGCATAGCAATCCATAGGAATTATAACGAATTGAATAAAGTGTTTTTGTACTCGAAGGATAATATCAGAATTTAGATAGGGAAATAAGATTCAAAACAGAGAATATTTGCATTGAAAATGGTGCAAATTTTCTGGCAGCAGTGCAGGCTATTTATAGACTTATTTGTAGTCATTCAATTACTCTACAAGCCTTTTTAGAATAGTGATGACTATTAAAAAATGAATAGTTAGCTATGTTCTTACTGAAACACAGGGCCAGTTAAGTCGATTTACAGACGTTTGTTATAGAAAATCAAAAGATAGTCATAGACGTACCTAGACGGTCACAGACAAAAAATTCCTTGGAAACAAACCAAAATTTGGAATATAAAATATAAAATTTATTTCACTGAATATTCAAAATTTTGATTATTTACAATTGGCCCAAAATTTAAATAAATTTTGTCTAAAAAGATATAATAAGACAAAGACCCACCCACACATGAATCGAACCGGACCCGAACTTAGACTTGAACACAGAATGGACCTTTGCACGTGCTCATGCCGAACCGAGTCATTGGTCGAACGGACGACGGTGTGATGTGTGCACTTGTGGGCTTAGGAGCGAATCCAATAGAATCTATGTTTTCCCCATTCCAAAGACTAGTGGTACCCCTTATGATCTAAACCCTATTGTTAAACTTCCATTATATAAACTATACAAAAATTTCTAGGTCTTCAGTTGTTTAAAGTTTCAAGTAGGTAACTTTGAAATCAATTATTCCATTCAATTCTAAATATTCTTTGACAAATAAATATATCATTTAATTACCTCGAGGAGTAGAACATGAATATGATTGGTCCCATTAATTTTAGACTATTGGTCCCACTGAAATTAGATCTCAAAGTTGACCCATTTTGCCTTATACTAAACCATTTCCAACAGCATGAAGAACCATTTGATAGAAAACCTTCCATAGTCCTACAGGAGGATTCATTTGTAAAAGTTTCAGCTATGAACAATTGTTATAATTTGGATTTGGAACTAAAAGTGGAGAATGAGTTTTATTACAAAGTGTAAAGTGGAGGCCAAATCCCCTACAAAGTTTGCTAAAGTAGTCCTCGGCATTCAAGAAGCAACGCGACCACAATATACCACAAGTTCTACCTTTTGTCCATTGTACAAAAATATTTTTTTTATGGAGACTAGTTTTCACGAAAATATATTTCAAATTAAAATCACCGCAAGTGTACGGTTCGTTAGCAAGTAATAAAGTGGATTTTGAGTTCAAGTATCGCCCCACAGAGATGGATTGGTTCAATTTTAATTATCGTGACATTAACTGAAACAAGAATAATATATGTTGTTTGTGATCAAATTATGAATAAATTAATCTACTTATGCAATTATGAGTAAATTAACTAAACTAAATGCAAATTATACTAAATGCAAATTAATGTATTTAATAAATGACAACCGCACTAGGATCCCGAATTCTAATCCAATAATCATTTTTAACCTTAGTTCCACACTTTGATAACACGATTGAATTTTGACGAATCAATGTTCCTATTTTATTTAACGATCTCTCTCGAGTAATGTTAAACTTACTCTCATATATGATCCGACTATATTTCTATTACGGATGCCAACATACAAGAGTGCATGAATTTTTATGAAAACTTAAAGATTCACATAGAGCATATCGGTATATTTATATCCTCCATTGGACCCTATGACAATTTATATATGTCGAACCTATTTTCCTTTTTTTAGATGCATAAAATAGACCACCACATTCACACAACTACCGTGCACAATAATTGTGGAGAAAAGAAAATCATATAAATCATTCAATATCCAAAAATATATTTTCAATCTCGAGTATGTAAAACTAAAAATTAAAAATTCATATTACACAGGTTCATCGTTCTCCTAACACAAAGAAAACTAGTCTAACATGTTAATAAGAAGAAAACAAAAGAAAAATTGAAGAATCAACATCACCCAAATAAAGCTTCAATTGAATCTTCGTGTCTTAAAATCAATCTCCGTGTTCTTGACTCCTTCTATGCTCCCAAAATATCTTAGAATATGTTATAATGCGTTATCCCTCATTATGGATGGCCTAGGTCTTAAAAAACGTTCACAGTCTTGTTTCCATAAGAGTTTTATTAAAATAAGGAAATCAGATTTTTTCCTCCTAAAATGTACTATGCTGTAACATATTACAAACAATTTTAGCTCCGGAAAACCCGAACCACTCCATACGATCGCATGGTTGGTTCAAGTAAAATTCATCATTTACGTTTTGGTACCCGAACTCCGTTTTCTCGTTTCTTGATCTCTTTTCTCACTTCTTCTTCTTTCAATACTTCATTCATTTGCTCAATTGATTTTTAACTCTTTCACATCTTTGTTTCTTTTTTCGAGTCATCTTTCGACTATTTGTACTTCGGTCCCTAAACTTCGGTTTTCTTTCATTTTAGTCCATTTTCGCTTTTTCCTCCTAAATTCTACAATGTCCATCAATGTTATCCTAAAAAACATAATCGATATAGAATTAAGTCATATTTCAATATATTTGCTAACAATTATTCATGTTTTGTGCCCTAAATAAGTGTATAAAACGCGCTTATCAGATTATCCAAACTTGAACAATTGTTTGTCCTCAAACAAACTGTATCTTACCTTCAAACAAAACATGGTTTGACAACCTGTCATGTATCAGGATTGGAATTTAGTAATAAACATAATGAACAGCTTCAACAGTGCAAAATCAAATCAATCTCCACTCGACGTGGATGTGTGTAAACTCACGTAAACATATCAAGCTCATGATTGGCTCAACTCCTGACCCATAGTAGTCAAATATTTCATTTCTTCTCTCGAGATACACACCCTCCAAACTTATTCTTTCCACTCAACTTTCCTGTGGTGGATCCCAAGTAGAACCTATTTAATTCTACTCATTACCCTCTCTTAGTTTGAATTAATCTTACCACCACAAGTTTGCAGGGTTAATACCCTAAATAG
>CAIGRT010124658.1:0-14582 GCA_903798405.1 Fraxinus platypoda | reverse complement strand
TAGTGTTAGCCTGTCCCACTATTTATAATAAGAGTTAGGAAAACCTTAGGAAACCCTAGGTATTACATAAAAGACCTAAATACCCTTTAACAACTATATTAGGGTTCAGCTTCAGCAACTTTGGTAATTGACCCACTCATTTGAGATTTGAACATCATTATCTATCTGGTATAATTGAATAACGTTGGTGATTAGTTCACTTCTCTTCTCATCGTAAAAAAATGCCTTATTTCATACATGTTTAGGGCTGGCAACCTTTTCTTGCACTTGCAAGGGCCATTTATAAAGTTAAATCCCAAAAAATTATACCATACTTGATGGGCATGTTTGACAGGGTTGAAAGAACAAATTGTCTTAATCGTGCTGTTTTGTTCTTGGTCTGAAAAAAAAATTAACAAACAACAAAGTAAGCGTTACTCTGAAGGGTTTTGCTGTGGGCTTGTGTATTATTTTTAAGCTATTGTCTCGTGCATGCTTTTACTGTGGAAGTTCATGTCATAGTGTGAAGGTGTTGACATATGGAGAAATAGAGGACTGAAGAATCGGAGATCAAGTATTTTTGAGTTATTCACATCTGAGAAAATATGTGCTTGAAAATTACTTAAATTACTCCATGAATGCCATAAAGGTATTGAATTTCCTCATCAAACTGAAGAAACATTCATCTTATATTACAACTTTACATTTTTTATGCGTATAATTGATTGGCGTAATTATATCATCAGAAACAGCTGCTCAACTGGTACTTAATTTGGATGAGAGCTTGATAAACTGTTGTCTTTTCTTTATCAAAGAGAGAAAGAAAGATTATCTTGAACCTAATAAAATTAATAAATTTGGCATGATGCATCCTTTACCTTTCATTGTGGGCCATTTGAAGATCTTTTATGATAAGTGATTATGCAGGGCCTTGGCTTCAAATGAATGCATAGTTGGTGGCCTGCCAGATACGATAGTCCTTGTTTTTAGATTCATATCTATAAATGTCTCTGTATATCTAAACCCCCCCCCCCCCCCCCCCCCCCCCCCCCCCCCCCCCCCCCCCCCCCCCCCCCCCCCCCCCCCCCCCCCCCCCCCCCCCCCCCCCCCCCCCCCCCCCCCCCCCCCCCCCCCCCCCCCCCCCCCCCCCCCCCCCCCCCCCCCCCCCCCCCCCCCCCCCCCCCCCCCCCCCCCCCCCCCCCCCCCCCCCCCCCCCCCCCCCCCCCCCCCCCCCCCCCCCCCCCCCCCCCCCCCCCCCCCCCCCCCCCCCCCCCCCCCCCCCCCCCCCCCCCCCCCCCCCCCCCCCCCCCCCCCCCCCCCCCCCCCCCCCCCCCCCCCCCCCCCCCCCCCCCCCCCCCCCCCCCCCCCCCCCCCCCCCCCCCCCCCCCCCCCCCCCCCCCCCCCCCCCCCCCCCCCCCCCCCCCCCCCCCCCCCCCCCCCCCCCCCCCCCCCCCCCCCCCCCCCCCCCCCCCCCCCCCCCCCCCCCCCCCCCCCCCCCCCCCCCCCCCCCCCCCCCCCCCCCCCCCCCCCCCCCCCCCCCCCCCCCCCCCCCCCCCCCCCCCACACACACATTATGCATCCAGAGGCAAAAGGCTGTGCCACTCATGTTTGAGAACGAATTCTTGTCACTGTTTTAACCATCTATTCATTGTCATCTGGCAGGTTGAAGGTCAAGATTTTGTACTAGATTTCTGGCAAAAGTCACTGAACCTCCTGACATGGACAGAAATATTACGTCAGGTGTTTGTTGCTGCTGGTTTTGGTTCTAAGCTTGGAATTGTGCCTAAAGGATCTCTCAACAAGGTATTCAAGTTTCTGATATTCCCGCTTTTCACGTTTTAATTTTTCATAATGGTTTGCCATGCCTTTGCTTTAAATGTAACACTGGATTGCATGGAATGATGAAAAAGGATTCACAGAGCCCCAAACTTGTTAGGACAATTGATTTTTTTTGTTGTTGTGCCCCACACTTGAATTATTTCATCACATCTCATAGCATATGGTTTCATTGGCCTCTCAAGACATTTTCTGTCTCTTTCCCTTGTACCGATGATGCCCTCCAGGCAGCCTTCTTCAAGAGGTGGGGCCTTGCCTTTGGTACTTGTCATTGTGTATGCATGGACACTTGCATGAATAGTTTGTTCTCCTGTTGCACATAGGATATGTAGCCCTAATAATGTGTCAACACAAAGGGTAGTAGATCATTATATGAGACATACAACACATACAATAGGTTGTCCAGGATTATGATTGTTGAGGGTGCTTGAAAGAGAGTTTACACTTGATTGACTCATCAAGTACAGCTTGGTTGGTTTGCACGGTTCTCATGTATTTGTTTGCTGCTTGTTGTTCTGTAGAAAGTCAATCTTATGGCAAAGTATGGCTTAGTTTCTGGTACCCTGAAGGGTGAACTGTTCAGTATTTTGCTGACCCAAGGAAGTAGTGGAATGAAAGTCTCAGAGTTGGCAAAATCTTCACCTGTAAGTTTGCATATTATTGAATTAAGAGAGGAGAATATTATTCATTTAAGTATTGTTATAACCCACTATGAGTTTCCAATTTCGGTTTAATTTGCTATTACTTAAGAATATTTATTTTGTTCTGAAGATTGTTGAGTTGAATCTTGTGGATACAACCCATGACCTAGAGAATTTAATAAGCGCGGCTCTCTCAAGTGACATTACGTTATTTGAAAAGATTTCTTCTTCTGGATATCGTCTACGAATCAATGCAATCACTAAAGAAGAAGAAGTTTGTCCTTCTGATTGTGAAGACTTTGGGAGCGTTGATGAGATTTCTGATGTCAATGGTGGATGCAACGATGAGGATGATCACAAGTGTGAGTCCATGGATTCTAGTCCTGCTAGACTTAAACGAGATCATTGTAGAAATAAGAATAATACGTTGACAGTGTACGATGAAATTGATGAGAGCCATCCAGGAGAAGTGTGGTTGTTAGGTTTAATGGAAGGTGAATATTCAGATTTAAGCATTGAAGAGAAGTTGAATGCCTTAGCTGCATTGACTGATCTGCTTAGTGCTGGATCCAGTATCAGAAAAGAGGTAATCCACCTTGTTGTTTGTTAATTTCTTCTTTCCCTTTGTATACTTGTGCCTTCTCTCATTTCTTGGTAGTAAATTAAGATTTACTTCATCATTCTACACGCCAAACTTATTTTTGTTTACACTAGTTAACTTGTATTGGTTTTGCGTGAGTTATAGCTTGATATTTATATTGATTTAAGGCTGATACTCAATGTAGTAGGCTTATATCTAATATAAGTATACAGATTTTCCATGAACTACATAGTTACCTGATCATTATTCAATAATGAATTGGAGGCATTTTCATTTAAGGTTATGAATCAAATTTTCACCTTCATTTTATGAATAGATAGATGAATAAATATTGACACATCTTTGCTTATAAATTAAAAAGTAGAAAAGAAATGAAGTCATGGAAAAACTAAGAAGATGCTTTTGATATATTTTCACTGTCTGATTTTCATTGACTTTTGTACAAGGAATCCAGGTGAACTCACTGTGTAAAAGTACAGAATTCAGATTTATCTCTATTTTGACTAGTTGTATAAATTAGGAGGTCTGGTGTTCTGCGCAACCTTGTAGACAAAACTTGGGAGGTGATAAGTTTGAATTACAAGTGTTAGCTGCAACAAAAATATATTAGTACTCATTATGATCATCATGATTGTTTTGTGGTTTTTGGTTTTGGTATCGTGAATGTAAAATGAGATGCCCATATGAACTTGATTGACAGACAGCTGATCAGCTGAATAGCTAATGACTTCTTTCCTCCCAAAAGTCACCAAAAAACATTACCAGGATAAAGTGGATGGATGTGTACAGCTGGTTTAAGTAATTGTTTTCTTTGTACTTAACATTGATGCTAATGGACGAAAATATATTGGGACGTTTTAATGATCAAGAGGACAGATAAAAATGACACAAGAACTTAGAAGTGATATACCTTCACATATGACTTATTAGGGGAAAAACTTTTATTATGAGTTGGTTAATTGATGAATTTTTCAATCTATGCCCTACTACGACAACTCGAAACTATCGGAACAAGAGGTTTCTTCAACAACGTTATATTACGAAAATTGAAATATGTAACTCTTTGGTATTGGTAAAATAATTATGGGAGGTTATGATTTATTTAGTTGTAGAATTTTGCAATTGATTAAGGTTAGGAGAGTTTAAAATTTGAAGGAAGCGAAATTGGCAATTTGGATAATTTAACTCTAAACAGTCAAATAATTTCTAGATTCTGTAAGAACTGAATTGATCTGATAACTTAGAGGTGAATTGATAGCATGTTTGGGAGTGCTTAAATTATGCCTCTGATTGGGAAGAATTTATAACAGATTAGTTTATAAATAGCTAGAATGAGTGGCGGATGAGTGAATAGTACTCATGAGTCTCTTGAAATATGTTGTTGAAAATGAAGATTGACCAATTTATAAATGTCTTGTAAATTTGCCAAACGGAGGCTATAATTGAAGCTTTGCCGAACATGCACTGAGTCACAGTAGTGATTACTGAATTTAGTTGACTTGGTTGAGTCAACTAAAAAATGGGTGGACAGGAGTCAAAGTAAAGAAAATGAAGTTGGTTGCTTGTTAAAAATAAATTTAGTGATCTGTTAAGGAGTTTGGTCATTCTTTTGGTGGAATTTTAGTTCAACCAACATTGCATTGTTGTTTCTAAATCACTAGTATGAAGAGGCACCATGAGAATACCCATACTTCTCATCTGAGCATGAATGTGCTTTTGGCAAGCTGAATTTAAAGTGAGCTTGAGCAACTTTATTGAGCTCCTGTTGAGTTTTGAAAATTTTATTGCTTTAAATATCTGTTCAACCTTGTCTTATTACTCTTGATTTAATCTTGAGCAGATCGGGCTTGTTTATAGCGGAACTGAATTTGACTTTTTGCAATCATAGTGAAAGAAACCTGCATCAACGAATTTAGTCCGTCTCCTTTTCTGGTCAAAACTTAAAACAAATGTGCTTGAGTGCAATCCATAAATGGTATATATATTTTGCATCAATATATTCTTCCCAAGAAAGCTTCTCTCTCTAGATTATCATTGTGAAGGTTTCATGGGATTGGGCTTCCTGGTATGCTTTATTCTGCTCAACAAGGAGCTTCTTGAATCAGCTTTGAAACGGCAAACTGGTAATATAATTAGTTGGACAAATTAAGACATAGGAAAGAATAAAGTTAAAATGTAATCTTTATGCCACTTTAAGGGAAAAAATAACTTACTTTAGCAACTTTCATTTTAGGCAAATTTGTTTTATGTTCTGAACTTGTTGCCGTGATTTATGGGTGATTGCATGGTCTGTCATATCTTAATAAATATTGGATATGTATATTTGGTTTCTAGATACTTTTGCTTATCCAGAGATGGGAATTCATTATTGAATTCTATCAGTTGCGGACGTGTTATATTAGTTATCCTTTGATTACTGTCACGCTTTCTTGCAGGATTTCTTAACACCCATACCCAATGCTGAATGTCCTCCAAGCATCAATCGTTATGCTTCTGGTGGAAAAATAAAGCGATCAGCAGTTAAACAATGTAAACCTGGGCTATTAGTAGGCGGTGGTAGACAAATGGTTAGTAACAAGGATGTGACTACATCAGAACGGCCAATTGATTCTTTAAATCCTATGTCAAAGGTTGGTGGCAAGGGAAAAGATGCCAACATGAGGAAGAACGCTAAAGAAATGAAAGCAGATGAATATTTACACACAATGCAATCTATCTTTCTTGGTTCAGATCGTAGATATAATAGATACTGGATTTTCTTGGGCCCTTGTGATGAATTTGATCCTGGCCATAAGAGGATTTATTTTGAATCTTCTGAAGATGGTCATTGGGAGTTGATTGATACTCAAGAGGTAAACTTTGTCCGGTTTTGTGTTCTTAACATACTTAAAAGAGAATTCTTACTTGCATGTTGGAATTTCATTTTGAACTCTGCTTGTGTCTGATAAATCTGGTTTCAGGCTTTGTGCACTTTGTTGTCGACCCTGGACCATCGGGGTGCCCGGGAGGCTTGCCTTTTAGCGTCCTTGGAGAAACAAAAAGCATTTCTTTGCCAAGCGATGTCCAGTATGCCAAATGATGGTAGAATCAGGCAGCTCACTGTATTTGATCAATCGGAATCAAATACATCTAGGGAAGATAGTTCGTCTCCGGTGTCTGACGTGGACAACCAATTGAGCCTGAGAGAAATGCAAAATGATCTTCCCTCTTCTACCGTTGCCACAGTTCCTGAAGTCGGGAAGAAAGGAGAACAGAAAGACCAATGGAACCGTTCCCAAGCATTTGGCTCATGGGTATGGAAATCGTTTTATTCGGAACTTAACACTGTTAAAAATGGGAAGAGGGCGTATATTGACTCACTCAGAAGATGTGAACACTGTCATGACCTCTATTGGAGAGATGAGAAGCACTGTAAAGTTTGTCATACCACATTTGAGCTTGATTTTGATCTAGAAGAAAGATATGCCATTCATTCTGCAGTATGTAAGGACAGTACAAATATTAACAAATATCATAAACAAAGGGCACTGTCATCCCAGTTGCAAGCACTCAAAGCTGCAATTTATGCAATTGAGGTGAGTAGTTGTAAAGTTATGCTTTACAATAATTTCACAGAATATTGATGCATATCACCTACATGCATTTAGCATTAAGACGCTTTCTCTTTTTTGGTCATTTAACTTGTTCTAGTGTGTTTGTATATTGATTATTCTAAGCATGGTTTCTTTGGTGATGTGCTGTTTTTATGTTGTGCATACTGCAAACATTGGTTTAGTTTGCCTTTTCTGGAAACCAACCTCTACATCAGTTTTGTCATTTCTTAAATGGTTGCTTTAACTGTTGCAGCACAAGTCGTGGTTAGGAGTTTTCACCTTGCAGCAATGTGGCATGCATCTCACTTTCATGGCGTCCTTTATATCAATAGGAATTAATAGATTTGTAGCAGGTTTTAGGATTCACCTGGGTTACCTTGATCACGACATCCCAATAGGCAATTAAAAATGTGCGAGGCATATGGTACTGCAAAAGTGGTACGAACCACAGTGGCTGACTTGGCGATACACAATAACATTTGATGCCTTCTATTTTAGATTGTCATAAAATTAGACACCCAGAGGTTTGAATTGCTAACGGAAATATTTTATAGTTGAGTGGAAGGAAGAAGACTGAAGTGTTACCATTGTATCACAAATGATAGCATAAATACTTATAGGTTTGGCACTTCAGGAGTCATAAATCTTGTTTAGCGTGACTAAAAGTCGAACTGTAACTATTCACTGACTTCTGTGTGGCTTAGACGTGTCTTGTTAATTGCAGGACAGATACAGTGCCTAAAAAAATTTAACTCATAGAAGTGTCATTGCCATTGGGGAACAGTTGAAACAACGCTGGAAAAAAGAGTTAATAGTTGAATTTGCTGGTGCTTTGATTTGGATTTTTTTCTCAGTTATCTTGGATTTATTTTATTTTTTATTTTTTTTGCAGACAGTTCTACCTGACGATGCCTTTTTGGGGCCTTGGAAAAAATCTGCTCATAATCTTTGGGTCAATAGGTTACGACGATCTTCGAGTTTGGCAGAGTTTTTGCAGGTGATGAAAATTGCATCTCTGTTATTTTGTCTTTGTTTATTGCTGGTTCACTTATCTAAAGGCTGATACTCATATTTTCTCTCATCTGCTCTACAAATTCTTTAGGTTCTGGCTGATTTTATCAGTGCTATTAACGACGACTGGTTTTATCAATTAAATGACGAGCTGCGTTCTAATTATCTCCCGGATGAAATATTTGCAAGCTTCCCATCCATGCCACAAACATCATCTGCAGTCGCACTTTGGTTGGTAAAATTGGATTTGTTGGTTGCCCCTTATATTGGAAGAGTTCAATCTCAAAATAAATCTCGATCTGTTTACTGATTAAAAGGTACATAGATTCATTAATCTGAGTTCGAAGTGAATAGCTTTCTTTCGCAATATCTCTCCCTGCAAATTTTGGGCTTTTTAGTTTTAACCTAATGCAGGTTTAAATTTAAGAGCATTATATTCTTATGGATTTGATTTTATTTGATAGTGTAGCAAGTAGATGATCTTTTCGTTCTCAGTTCTATTTACAGCTGTGGTAACTAAATATGGATCTCCAATCTATTTCCAACTATTCATTTGAACTCTCTACATTTGAATACAAAAGCCAAATTTACTTGCATTATTAAAAGATGTGAGATCCTAGATAACTCGCTCAATATTTGAATTGACCTCGTTTCATATGTATTGCTATCTTGTTTTCATGTTTTAAATGTTCATGACACCAAATTCTGATTATAGTTTTTCATTTTATTGATTTTGTACACTTATATTGTTAATGTATCAAGACTAAACTGGATCGTAGTAGTGTAACATACAAGGTAGAAACCCGTACAGCGGGTTGAAAGAAAAGAAGACCAGTAATTTCAACTGGATGGTTGCATGTAATCAAAGGAAGTGCAGAAACAGTATAATATACAAACTTTTGCTTCGCGTACTTGAGAACTAGAAAGTTAGTTGTCCATAAAGGTTTCATACCAATCAATTGTCTTTGTGAAGATAAAGTAGGAACCAATGTTTCATTTTTCCATTCTATTTCTCTGTTTATGTACATGCACTAAAATGTTCTTTGACATCAGGTACGTCCGTCCCTAATCAATAGACAATTTCTTGGAGAATCGAAGATAAAGAGAAGTATATGCATCGGCTCTTCATAACTCTTAACTGCCTGAGGTAGCAAAATTTCATAGTCATCACCATACAATCTAGTTGACGGTTATAAGGTGAAACTTGCAAACTTTTTTATTCTTTGTAAAAAGAGAAAAACATGCATGTGATAGTTTCAAGCCTAATGCCAAAGAGTTACACCTCTCTCTTACACAGGTCACTCAATCTCTACTCATTTTTGTCTATTGATGTACTCCGGTCGAGTTCTTGTTGATGTACAGCGTTTTTTTGATAGGTTTCCTCTTTCTTTGGCCCATAATTTCAATTTTGTTACTCTGGCATTAGCCTGTGATTGTTTCACAATAGTAGGTTGAACTTTGTTGTTTCTTGTGGGTAAGAACACACTGTAAAATAAATAAATCGTTTTTGTTACTGTTTATCAATATTTTGATGGTTTGGGGTCTGGTAGGGCATTTTCATTCCCATCTCACTTTGTTTAATCATTAGAGTGAGTTCTTTGATGTATTGAACAAATTAGTTGAACACACAACACAACACAACTAAGGGGCTATTTGGCTGGGCTTCTGCTTCTTGATAAAGATATTTTAGATCAATTTTTTTCTTAAAGTTTTTCTAGTCAGACAAAATATATTCAGAAAATTATGCAAAAATGTTTAAAAGGAGCTTCTTAATTTCAAAAATAATTTTTGACTTTTCAAAAATCTTGTCAAATGGATTCTTAGTTATGCAACTTACTCTTTGAAAGCCCATGGAAATATAGTCTAGGACTTAGCATCAAAAGGGTAGGAATCTGATGTAATTATAAAGAAGGGAAAAAATCGTGTTTACCTCATTTTAAAATAATAATACTATAAATACAATGTAATTGAATAACCGAGCTGTATTCCAACCAAGAGATTCGAAAGTTACTAGTTCGACCCCAAAATCACCTAATAGGTGAATAACGTGGAAATAAAATTATCAATTAAAAACAACAAATTATTTTTTAATTGTTCTAGATGTTTAGTCAATCAAGTCAAGTTATCTTATATTGAATTGCCACAATAATAAATAAAGCAATAAATAATAAAAGATTTGATGATGGAGAAAATCTTTAACTGGTTAAAAACTCAGGGACCAAAACAGTAACTTTCACTATAAACAATAAAAACTTACAGTATGATCTAGTTTAGAAAATTCACTAGATTCGTTGATTTAATTCCTGCAATCTTCAAGACCCGTTGGAACGTGCTTCACTCACACATGCTCTTGATCTTCTATAATTGTCTATCTCTCGTGGATCAGTAAAAATGTCTTGTTCTTGTACTCATTCTGTGCTTCTGGTCCAACCTCTCTCAAATTTCAGTAATCTCTGAAGGCTATTGAGAAAGTACCTTCCTGATGATATTTAGAAAGTGGGCGTTTTGGATTATTTGAATTCGATTTTTTCCCAACTTGTGGTTGATTGATCTCAAGAATCAAAAGTTTAATCTCAATATTTGGATGTGTTCTTGGATCTTGGATTGATGTAATGAGGATGTAAAATAATGGTCAATCACATACAAAAACGTAATGAGCATTGGGTATTTATAATAAGAGATATTTAAATAGTATAAGATAGATAAAACTATTAAAAAACGTAAACTACGATTTCTTGAAAAACACCATCGCTCGAGCGACAGGCAAGCGAGTGGTGTTGCTTGAGCGAAAGTCGGGCGACGATGATTATGCTTTTTCCGCTCGAGCATCAGGTAGGCGACGTGCTAGAGTAAATTCGACGATTCTTTCTCCTTGTTCCATACTCAAACCCGAAGACTCTTAATTCATCCATACAACCCCAAAATACTCGACTTTTACAACTCTTTTATAATAATCATTTTGTCTAAAAAACTATCAATACAACATAAATCCTAACAAGATTAAATGATTAATTGAGGTGTTGCAAAAAATCTGATAATATAATATCTATTTTGTTACCGTCTTGACGGAATAATAGATTGACTTAACATTAATATGTTGAGCTGTGTAATTCCTTATTTTTTTTCCATCTTGGGTAACATTCCAACAATCTAACCCAATAAAACAAAAATGCAAGTAGTAATTAGATTGTATGATGCCTACTTATAACTATGAATTTTCCTTATTATTGGTGAATGAAAACACTACAAGTCTTCGTGTTTTTATGTTTGTTGCCTGGTTCATTATTGATTATGGTATTGGGGTCTTGATTCAATGCATATCACAGTTTTATCTAGAATAATGTTATTTGTAGTCGCTCACTATCGTACTCATTCTACGTGGCATACATATAATAATGCTATTTGCAGTTGCTCATTATCGTAGTCGCCCTACGTGGCATACATATGGCGGTTTACAATTAGTCAATTACAGTTAGGGTATTGTTGTAAGTTAGAGAAAAGAGTAATGTTATTTGCAGACGCTCACTACCGTAGTCACCTTACGTGACATTTAAAAGTCACATGTATGCCACGTAGGGCGAAATAACATTACTCTTTTCTTTAACTTATAATAACGCCCTAACTGTAACTGTGAGCTTTAATGAATCGTCCAAACATTTTGCAATATCTTTACACATGAAATGACTGATATGGTTGAATTTTGTTGCTAATTTCTACTTGTAATGCAATAATGTTGCTCTTTCAAGGAAAGGTAATGAAACCAAATATGTGATTACAATTTCTTTTCAGCAAAAATGTATAGAAATATGGATGACTTTGCACTAAAATCGAATGCGATATATTAGATATGAAGTTCCTGTATGTGAAACATGTGACTCACTGTTGTGATGTAGTTCACTGTGGAAGTTTGGATTTTTTATGTAATTAACTACTTCGACTGCATATGAAATATGTAGAAATTGTATTATGTATAGATGGGGCACTGATTATGAAAATACATTTTAGAAAAATCTGTGAAATCTGATGAAAATATGATGACCAAAGCAAGAACTCCTAAAGATCTCCTTGTGCTGTGCGTTCAACATAAGATTGAGATTCGGTATCACTTCATATCTGTAGAATGCATTGATACTACCATTAAATCTGTTGCCTGGATTGACGTAAAATTCCCACTCCTGTAAAATAAAATGTCGGGTAGTTTGTACAGTAAAACGAAAGGCAAAACTCACGAGTCTGAATGCAAGATATGAGAATATAAAGAAGATCAATTGCTAACTATTCAATACGATTGTACGTATTTCGAAACTAATATGTCTGCATGACTCCTAGTGACATTTGTGAATGCGTACTCTACATGCTTAGATGTGATGCATTAGCATGGGGCACATTTTATATAAAGTATTTCATCCGTCTCATTTATACAAGTTTATTTTGTTTTTCACATTGATTAAGAAATTTCATTTAATGTTATTGAAAAAAGTAATTTTTACAAATAATTTTTCTAATTTACCCTTATATAATTATCAAAAATTAACCATAGTATTTAAAAATAATGGTGAAAAAATTATTAACCACTTAAAACTCTACTCGTTTTGAGAACCACGTGTATGTATTTGAATGATTCCAAGGAATGGGTAAATTAAAATTTGTACAATTTCAAGATTAAGTGGGGAAAATTGGTTATATTTAGGCAAATTAATTAAGGGTATATTAGTAAACGAATTAAATAAATACATTCTCAATAAAAAAAAAAGGGACTATAATTTGGGATTAAAAAAATAAGAAAAGTCAGCTTATATAAATTAGATGGGGAAAGTAACAAATTCAAAAAAGAAAAAAGGAACGTATATTTTAGGTATCTTACACAACTTATTTTAGGCGATAGAGGTTGCCTAGAACACAGTTACAGCATGGGGAGCTACACTTGCTTTCTCAAGCATATGTTTCAACGAAAATTCATTCTGAAACTTGAACCTTAATCATTCGTACGTCTTGAAATCACTGGGACTTTACGTGCCTGTTTGTCTCCCATTTTGGAAGAAGAAATTGAGTTTTGAATATTCCCTCCGTCCCATATATATAGGCTGAGTTTCCTTTTTTTCTTGTCTCAAATATATAGGTTTGTTTCTTAATTGAAAATGTTATGTTTTGTTCTTTTACTAATATACCCTCATTTAATTTGCCTAGTTACTAATTCCAACAATAATTTACTTCTAGTTGTTGAAAATTAAATAGGGATANCCAAATATATAGGCTTGTTTCTTAATTGAGAATGTTATGTTTTGTTCTTTTACTAATATACCCTTATTTAATTTGCCTAGTTACTAATTCCAACAATAATTTACTTCTAGTTGTTGAAAATTAAATAGGGATAAATTTGGAAAGTTCTTGATAAAAATTGCTTTTCCAATAACATTAAATAAGATTTCTTAATCTGTGTGAAAAATGAAACAAGCCTATATATATGGGACGGAGGGAGTAGTATTTTTTGGAGAATGTGTGGTTGAAAAGTAAAGTAATTTTATTGATTTGTGTGTAGAATATTTTATTGAGTGAATATATGGTGAAGATTGTTTACTGTAGCTACACTTACATTTTCCTGTACATTTTATCTGAATTCTGAATTATATGCTAAATCCAGTCAATAAATACATTTTCAGATTCAGTAACATTAGATTTTCATATACCCCAAGCTCCAACCGTTCTCTTCACAGTTCAAATAAGACATTATGGTAACAATTCCTTCAACTTTCATCTGCTTATTTTTCTAATTATTGAAATTTCGTAGTTGTAAAACCTGAATGTTTCCCTTACATCTCATTGATTGTCAAACACTGAATTTACATCTGCTTCATTTGAAAGCTTGACCTTAAAAAGTGAATAGTCTTAACTATTCATTCAACAACCATCAAATTCTATATGATTCAACGGCTAACCTACTTCCCTTTAAGAATAGTTTGTGTTTGTGTTTTCATTCACATTTGACACGTTAACATTACCTTCAAAAAAATACATTCCTCGTATTGCACGGTCAATTGACTAGCATTAATAGAAGTGGAAAAATTAGTAAGGATATAGCTAAATATATAAAGGTAAAATCGGTATTCAAAAAAAAAAAAAAATTTGTTATGTAAAAATATTAAGTTAAGATTCCACCCCCTCCCCCGCCGCCACTAATCACAATTGACTATAGACAAAAAGGCTAAAAAATATTGTGAAAGAGAAATAATGCCCAATTATCAATCCTTACAAATATTTTTCTTCTTTTATTATTGATTTTTTTGGAAAAGATTTGAATATTTAATGCATAGAAGTTAGACTCTGAGGGAACGAGTTATCGAAATATTATTGAGAGATGAACAAAATGAAAAATATCGAGAAAATTTTGTCTAAGCTCTATTGATAGAAACAACTCAAATCTCTAAGTAGTTGTTTTCTCTTGAGAAGTTCCAAGTTGGCACCACTTCCAACGATTATTGTCATCACTAAACTCTTCCAATCTCTTGCTCAATTTTGAATATCCAAGCAAATTGCTCATGAAGCTCGAAAACTCGAACACACGCATTTGTCCCTTCCAAATGATTGCTTTGGTAGTATCCAAAGCCTCACTAAGTGATTTTATGGAGTCAAGCTAATTTAGGGATGTCAACAAGCCGAGCAGAGCCGAAACTCGAGGCTCGGACTGGACTCGAGTAAAAATGGTTCGGATTTTTTTTTGCCCGAGCCGAATATTTGTTCGACCAAAAAATCTAGGTTCAACTCGAGTTTTCAGCTCGAGGCATTTTCGAGCCGAGATAACTCGCGATTTTTTCCCTAATAACAGGCAATCGTAATTGCTAACACATGCAACATGCTTCTGCTGTATTTCAGGCAACTAGCTGCAAAGCTTTTTATTGTTTTATTTTTAAATAACAGGCAGCT
>CAIGRT010124622.1:0-16208 GCA_903798405.1 Fraxinus platypoda | reverse complement strand
GGGGCTTGATTTACTTATATTTTATGAGTTCAGGCTACTAGACATGCAGAGATGGAAGCAATTGATATGCTACTTAATCAGTGGCAGAACGTTGGATTTTCAAGGGAAGAAGTTGCTTCAAAATTCTCAAGATGCACTCTTTATGTTACATGTGAACCATGTATAATGTGTGCAGCCTCTTTATCTATAATTGGTATGGTCAACAACATATATTTTGCACATAATAAATGTTACTTTTAATAGTTATCATAATTTGGGGTGACATGCCATGATCTTCATATAGGCATAAAAGAAGTATACTACGGCTGTGCAAATGATAAATTTGGAGGGTATGGGTCAATTTTGTCCTTGCATACGAATAGCTCTGAGAAGCTCAATGGGTTTGATTCTAACCTCTTCTCATTTATAGAAAAGTGTTAACCTGTAAAAGCTATTTGACATATTATATTTTTGGAAATTCGTTTTAGAATATATAATACTTGTCATTCCTGGTATTTTATGGGCAATATTTGTTGATAAGCTTTAACCTTTACACACTCTTTCATGTGCTATGCAGTCTGTAATCATCGTGGTTATAGGAGAGCTCAATGTCTACCCTTTTTGTCTTTTAGCTTTAAGTCATGGTTGAATAGCATTATAGCGATTGCAAAATGATCATAATATTCATGGTATGTGGCCAAAAAATTGGTAAACAAATATTTTAAGCTTATCATGTGGGTGGGAACAGATATGACCTGGGCTTATAATGTACTTGCATTTTCTTTAAGGTCTAGTGCATATTCTTATTCGTGTCTGCCATAGAATATATGGAGCAACCTCGTCAGTAGGTTCTGAATATTTGGCCATAGGAAGCTTGTATTTTTGCCACAAATTTAATCATCACATGACTTTCAGGCTAGATTATCACAACAAATGAAGTTCTGGGTTTAAGTCTTACCTTCGCTTGTTTATAAAAATTGAAGACTTATTCTGCATTTGATGAAAAACAAGAATGGCCTGCACGTAAGGAGTGTATTATTAGATTAAGCTTTTGCATGAGGGGGTTCAACAAAATTACATATATCACATTTGTTCATGGTCGATCTTAACTTTAACTGGTCTTCTATTTTCATATTCGGGTCTTTCAAGTGTGTATAGGAGAAAAGGTTGGATAACTGGATCTAATGAAATTTGGGTAATTGGCCTGGATCCTACCTTCTCATCCAACTTATCAACCCCACCCCCACCATCTCACCCCTTCTTTTCTTGTACTTGGTCTCTCGTTATTGCATAGGAGATTTGCAGGTGCAGGATAAATAATACTCTTTCCAATGGTAATATATAGCTGCTTCTCTCATACTTATTAATGTTGTATCATTTTCAGAACATTAGGTGCAGCAAAAGATCTGCTAAATTAATCACCATTTAAAGTAAACCTTTAGTTCTAATAGAAATTTTTACATTCAGAACTATTAAAGTTCAGTTCTTTTATTGGGAACATGGGAACACGGCTTAGATTGATGTTGTTTAGTCCTACTAGAACCTTCTTCAAATGACATTATTGATTTCACAAAATATGTGAATTTTAATTTTAGGAGGATTTCTTTCATTAATGGAACATTTTCTAGGGGTGGTATGGCTGGGAGGTCTTGCTAATGTTTGAGTTCCTATGCAATTTTGCTTCTTCATTACCATCTCTGTAGAAAGAAAAGCCGGATACTTTCTTCAGTTTACATTCCCCCACCCTCTTATGAGATACTTTATCCAGGGGTGGTGTTCTTGCTAATGTCTGAGTTGGTATGCAATTTTTGGTTCTACGCTACCGGTCTCTCCATAAGGAAAAGAAAGATTCTACTCGACTGCAACTGCATTTGTTACTTTATCATAATATTGCAAAAATCAATAAGAGCATATAACAGAATTGGCTATTAAAATTCAAGAATTTGGCTCATCCTCGGAACTATTTAGAATAAAAATGAAGGGTCACAATAGGTTTTTCAAACCAAAAAAGTCTTTATTTTCAGGTTTTTCAATAATTTCCTCAGTAATATTGGTTTCTCTTAATGGTTTGGAGATATGTTCTAAATAGTTTCTTTCTTCTTTTTGTTAATACTTTTTAACTTTGACAGTGGAGTTTCAAAAAAGCGTTTCAAGTGTACTGGAGGAGTAATGGCATCGGAAGCAGTCTATCTTTTAAGAAGCTTTTATGAGCAAGGAAATCCCAATGGTACGTATATTCATCATAGTTTGTGATCCCTGCAATTTAACATGCTCTATAGTTACAGATTTCTGCTTCAATTGGGAAGGAAGAAGATTGTAACACAATATGGAAAATTCAATGCAAGAGTCCCCTTAGAATAACTTAGGTGTTCCCTTATTAATCATTTGCTTAGGCATTTCTTTTGATGGACAATCTAGAACCTTAGTTTTTACTGGAGAGATTGTTTATTCTTCTAGAGAACAATCACATGCAACTCGAATTCTATGTCGACTCTTATATCTCCAATCTTCTAACATATCACCTCGATCAGTTTCTGATTCAATGTTGGGATACTCGAGGGGAATAAAATTGGATCCAAGCATTCCCATCTTATTCATCTAAAATGTATGTATCCTGTTCGATCTGCCTTCTTAATATTAATGAACATGTTTAAATAGCCAAGAACCTTATTAAACGCCCAACATCATCAATAAAGTTGGTGCAATTTTTATATGTTGTAGCCGATATGTGAAGTTCTGTCTTCCTTCCGGTCCAATGAAGTTACAGATTTTAACTTTATAACATCATTCTAGGTGGCTTTTCCTTGATTTAGGATGTCTGTTCAAACTAAAATCTTCCTTTGTTGCTCACAAATATCAAAGAGGATTTGGATCCGCTCACATGCTGTATCTGTATCCGGAGTTAGCTACAGGGTTCTAGTGCATTTCTGCAGTTTTACATTTTTCGCGGATAGGAACTCCAACAGTCACGTGTTTGTACACTATCAATTCTAATTTTTTATACAATAAAATTTATTCTTCATTCTATTTATTCATTTTGCTAGCTGGTAGAGTGATTACTGTCTTTAAATTGATTCAGCCCCAAAGCCTCACAGGAAGCCAATGCAAGGGTTCTAAATGGTTCGATAACAGTTGCAGAGGTACATGCTGGCAGTTGTTATAATATGGAGCAATATTATTTTGGCTTTTTTGACCTGCTATCTGTCTTAGAGAGAGAATTCATATTGTCTATTCTTTATACACCTAAATATGCATATATCAGCACCCGGGGGACAAGTGAAACAGTGGATTTTCGTTTTTAGAACGCTTTGATGTGACACTGGGAGTCTGGGACTAGTGTCTTATATGATTGCATTTGATATCTTGTCGTAACATGCTTTGTTAATGCTTAATCTAATTCCATAATTGTCTTTGCTAAGAAATAAAAAGTGATGCTGTAGTATATCTGGTCTGTAGAATATTAGTTAACTGTATTTCTCATAATGCCATAAGCTTTTGGCTATAGATATTCAAGGTTTGAACCAAGAAAATATTCTGTGATACTTGTGATCTATTAGGATAAAAATCCAGTAAGATTAACTGTTTATGGATGAATGAAAAAAGATTGGCTGGTCTGTCATAATTCTAGTGTGCGGGTAGGAAGAAATTAAAATCCATATCTGGAAATTGACCAATGCTGGATCTAAGACCCATTATTTAAATTCAAATAGGTGACTTTTAAGGACCGATTTTTTAATTTTTTAGACCACTTATTTTGTTGTGCAATGTTTTGCACCATTAATGATGTCGTGGCATGACTCATAGAGAGCATTTAAAACAATACTGTTATTGTTCGACCAAAAGGACGATTAGATACCTTCCTCTCTAAGAGCAATCTCTAAATTTTAGCAAGACAATATGAGTTAGGAATAAGTTAGTGTATCTCTTATGGCTTTTGATCTTTGCAAGATTTGTATGCCTTCAAACTTCCCGTTTCCCCATCTGGACAATGATGTAAATAAGGTGTCGGAATTCACCTAATTGAGTCATACATACGTATGCTCCTTGTGCTCAAGTCCTTAAATTTGACATGTTTATCTGATCAAAGCTTCTGATGNCATACGTATGCTCCTTGTGCTCAAGTGCTTAAGTCCTTAAATTTGACACGTTTATCTGATCAAAGCTTCTGATGTTCAGGTGCTGTGATGGAGAATGTAACCTGTTCATGCAGCTATTGATTTGGCTCTAAATGATCAAATTACAGTGCCCTTTGAACTGCTCATCTTGTGCTAGGCAGTCAAATTTATCTTAGAAAAGATTACTTGTTTTAGTTTGAGAAACTGACTGAGAATCTGGGATCAGATGCTCTGGAGGCAGCATACATTTGAATTCTTTTGATTTCTCACATTGTAATATAGTGATATGATTTCTTGTTTATACTTCTCTTGAATTATCCATACAAAATTGATAAAGCTTTTGAGTTTCATATTTCTTTAATGCTATAATTTTGCACAGTTACTAAACAATTAAAGTCGCAATCTATAATTAAGGAGAACTCCTACGCTTAGTATTGTAATTTATAACTCTTGGGGCATGTAACATGCAATCCAAAAGTATGTGCATTACCATTTGAAGTGATTTCAATCTTTTAATGATGAGAATACTAATAATTTCATGATATGTTCACTAAGTTTGATTAAGCTGGAAATATTTTTTAACTTAAACAAATTTTTCTTAATTTAATTATCTGGGTCATGTATCAGTTCTCTTTTTATGATAATATTCATTAGTTATTTAAATATATTAAAATTTAACCGAATTAAAAGTAGGCGCAACAAATATTATGTAACTGATGTTTCTATCATATGATTGTTCTATATACGAAATCAAAGCTAGTTTTATATATGTTGTCAAAATTACTGTGGACATGTTAAATATCAAAAAGTTTTACTAACTAAACTAGAAAAAAGATCCCAATTCTCCAATTATTTTCAAAAATTGGGGAAAAAAGAATAAAAATTATAATTTGGAAGGCTTCAAGTGTATTTTTCAAGTCTACCTTTGGCCTTTGTCCATACAAATATATTGTTGGTTTGTTGGTGCATATTGCTTATTGCCTAACTAGAAATATACCCTCTCTCTTTCTCTGTGAAACCCCCAAAGATTTAGAAACCACAAAAATCTTGCAAAAATCGCCAGAAGAGACCTTACGGATGCAACTGGTACAATGGGAGACTAAAGGTATAAAAAGATTTTAATATATGTTTTCCATTTATTCCTTGAATATTTGTTGTACTTCATATAAATCAGATGTAAATAGTTGCGAAATTTTTTTTAATGCTCTATTATTAACAATTTTCAATGACCCATATACAGTGTAGATGCATATAAACATACATGTATGTATTATTCTATTGTTTTTTTCTGGTATAGTCGTTTGATTAATTACTGCAAATCCAACAAAACCATATCAATGCTTTTTAGGAAAATGCAAATGAAAAGTTGTGTCTACAGATAAAAACTGGAAAAGAACTTAAGAACAATATGGGTGATGTTATTTTGTATCATTAGAGCATCTCTAATCGTGGTGTAAAATATATCTAAATTGTGATTTAGATCTCCAAAGTAGCTGGAACGGAGAGGTGCGAAGGAAATGCAAATTGCATTTTTTGACAGAAAATGTAAAAAAAGATGTAAATTATCCACAAGAGGCAAAAAATGGATTTAAATCTTCCCATTAGAGCAAAATTTGAATTTAGATCCATATAAATGAGGATGCAAAAGTAGTTTTGGAGGTACTAATTTATACCCATTTTACACTAAAAGTTGAAAATCTTGAATTTTGGACCAGCATACTTTATAATTGTGTAGGCAATTTCATATCTTGATGCCAAGATGATATATTTGAGATGGATCTATTATGAGACAGAGTTATGGAGTTAGTCAAATTTTAGGTCCTTAAGAGGACCTTTGTATGACTTGTGTAGTGGAACTGTGGAAAGCATAAATGTATATGGAGAGACCAAAAGTGCAGAATTAGACAATGAATTTGTAGGGCTGCAGAAGTAGCTCTATAAAGAGAGATTGTGACAGAAAACCCATGTGATGCTCTTGAGCATGTGGAACATAATCAACGCCTCGAATGAAACTGATTAAGATGTCTATAACTGGGTAACAAATGCTAATTGAGAATTGTATGGACCATATTTTGGGGCCTCATTTCTTTTACTTTTTATTTTTTGGTTGGTGTGGGGGTGGGTTCAATTAAGTTTGTTCTTGATGGCTAGGGATGTTTTAAAATCTAATTGAAGTTGTGGAAGTATGCTACTTCTGTGCCGTTCCTATTGATGTATGACTCAGACAGGTATGAGGAGTTAGCTAAATGCTCTTAGAAGCCTACCCTTTCTCCATTTTTTAATGCATTTGAAGCGAGCACTTGTAGTACAAGGTCTTTCAGTTAGTTGTCTGGAATTATTTCTCTAATACTTTATACTTGTTTCTTATATTGGACGAGGATGTTGCATGAATCAGTGATTTGAATGCTGTTAACTCTTTAAACATTGTCTTCTGGATTCTGATATTTGAAAGTGCGAGAAAATGTCAATATGATGGCTTCAGTTTATATACATGGTACAGTTGATAATGCTGATACAGAGTTCTCATCCTAGTGCGGCAGAACTTGCTCTTTTTTACAGGTCTGACTTCATGAACAAAGAACTTCTATGTGACTGCACACCAGGTACCAAGAGTTGTCTGAATTGTTCAACATGCAGCCGACATCATTTGGGTGGCTGTAAAGAACAATTTTCAGAGGGTAGAAAAACTAATGATGATTTATGTTCGTTCAACTGTACAAGAAATTGTTCCCATCTATCAAGTGCCAGTACAATTTCTCAAAATTGTACACATACTCTTGTATACCGACGTAAGAAGCAATGGAGGAACTCTGTTGCCGTTTGCACAACGCAGACTTCTGGTGACACTAAGCTTAATGGATGTTCTAATTCTGCGGTCAATTCTGAAGCTCCTTCAGTGCATGCCCAAGACCACGTGGTTTCGGCATCTGAGCTTGCACCAGAAGCTGCTAGACTGCCAGTTGAATGCAATACAGGGGCTGCAGAATCCTTTAGTAGACATCCTGTTGGAAACGAAGCTAATTCTGAAGAAGCCTTGAGAAATAATGCACAAAGAGGTTTGGATTTTAGCTGTGTTAATGATAATTATTCATCATCAAAATCAAATTTGGACCTTGGTTCTGCTCACTTGAAAACTGATGTGGGTGATCAAGGTGAGTGCTCCTCCTCTGGGACTTCCATTGCCAGGAAGTTTTCAGATGATATGTCAGAAAGAGATATATGCATTTCAATTCTCAGAAGCCAGGGGTTGCTTGAAAAAGGTTGGACCAGACGGAATTATGCCTCTGATAAATATAGTGACATTGCTACTGAGAACTGCTGTTCAAATACGTGCAAAGTTTGCGAGCGGGTGGAAAATGCATTAAATATGTTAATATGTGATAGTTGCAAAGAGTCATTTCATATGTCTTGCTGCAATCCTCGAATAAAGAAAATACCAGTTGGTGAATGGCTTTGTAACGCTTGCTTGAAAAAGAAGCATAAATCAATGAAGGGCAAATCTATCAGTAATTCAGCAAATATAAATACGGAAATTGGCCAAAATGGAAATTCAGCACCAGAAGACGCATTAGGGCCCATAGAATACATGATCAGAGACACTGAGCCATATATGTCCAACGTTCGAATTGGAAATGAATTTCAAGCGGTTGTTCCTCACTGGTCTGGTCCAATTGACAAGTATGTTATTTCACTAATTATTTTATGTATTAAAATGACCTCGAAGATTTTTTATTTGATTAGTGTTTATAACTATGCCCCCGTTTGACAACCATTAAAACAACTCTTTTTTTCTCCAATTTATTTTCAATAATATATTTTCACAATAAAATATTTTGCAAATAAACCCAAAACTTTTTCGTGCTTTTTAACAACATATTCTCCAAAAAATCACTATTCCAAAACTCATTTTCCTAAAAAATACTCATTTTAATAGTTGTCAAATATGGGCTATGTTAGATCTAGGGAGCGTTAAGGGACGAATCTTAGTAAGATGTAGTGAAAACTGTAGACTATTAATTGAGCCTAATATTTGTGAAATATTAATTTAGGCACGGACACTTTCTTATACATGTAGTTGGTGACACAGACGATCTAGTTAGCACCTTTTTCATATCTTCCGTTCATTAGTTGGTGACACAGACGATCTAGCTCTTCTCATTGTTAAAGACTTCATTTGTCTAGATGATTAGAGAGATTCATTGTTTTTTTTTTCTTTCTTTTTATTTGCTTTCTCTAACTGAACTCTCTCTCCCAGTTTAGGGAGCATTGTTATTGTGTTTATGTAAGTGGAATTTTCTTTTATTTTGTGTCTTTTGGCATTAAGCTTCCCATGCCATCTATGACCTACCTTCTGTGGGCACGTAGCTACTTTACTATTTCTTTTCCAATTTTTCCCTTCTAGCATTGATTTTATCCGTCTTCTTATATCAGTTGTGATAACTGATTAAACATTCCTTGAAATCTTTCTAGTCAACATTGCAACTCCCTAGCTATTCGTCTACGTGGCTTTTAAACTTCTGCAATAGGGAGACTGGACACCAAGAATAATTTGAAGTTGAGAAGAATCTAGATCAGGGCGTGCACATTGCATTGGTAGAAGTTGTCGTGATGAAATTTTTGTTTCTTGCATGGTGAATTGTGTCAAAAGCTTTTTACAATTTGTTGTTTCCTATTTATTTTGCAATATATTCTTTTGAGTGGCGACCCAACTCATTCAAATACAGTGCTGTGTGTTATCACCCTAAACTTTTTGTCATCCAATGGGCCATGCATATTTTGTACAATGCGAGATGTGGCACTACTTGATTTTCTACTAGATTCTATGTTTGATGCCCTTTTTTGTGTTACAACTCTAATTTGTCCCCTTACACCAGCCATTTGATGTTAACACTTGCTACAGTGAATCTAATCCTATTGGCGAACAATTAGAACTTGATCCATTGAAGAATGCTAGCATGCCGGTAAACCTCTCTGTGAAGTTTTTTATATAGATAAAATTAGCATGTTTCTGAGAGTATTATAGAGGACACAATGTGATCGTTTTCAGGATTTGGACGCCACCAAACCTTTAAAGCTCAGTTCTATTGGTAATTGGCTTCAATGTCGTGAGCTCATTGAGGGTATTGGAGATGTTGATGGAACTATTTGTGGAAAATGGCGCAGGTAAAACAGATTCTATTTTTGTTTCCATTTTCTAGTGAACGTGAACATTTTGTCTTTGAGTGCTTAAGCAGAAGTTATTATGTTGTAGATTGATTGTTTAACCATGGAAACTTTAAACTAGGAATAGAAAGGCACAAGATATTCTATTTTGTAAATAGCTACTTGAGTATTTTAGAAATTAGACAATTGAGATCACTTGCAGAATTCCCTGGATTGATCGTTTAACCGTGGCAGCTTCAAACTAAGGAAGAGAAAGGCACAAGATATTCTACTTTGTAAATGGGCATAGCTACAAACTCTCGGAGTTGGCCTCGTCTAATTAGGGCTTCACATTTTCTTTGAGGTTTCAATATTCGTCAATATCATAGCATGCTGACGTGTGATAGCGACAATATTTGTTCTGATTGAGGTCGACTGAGTTTCTCTTCAAGGGTAGAGGTATGCGAAAGATCTCCTTGTCCGTCACTTGCATGAACCCCTTCTAAGGAAGTATTCAGTGGTGATATTCTTGGAACCTTTCAAGGTAGTGGCAAGGTCGTTCTACCTCTTTTCTTTCCTTCTTCCTTTCGGGCGTAGGTCTTCTGTCCGATCTCTTCTCTTTTGGGTGAGCTACATCCCCGATCTCCACCTTTTTCTTCTTCCTGGTTTGAGGTTGCTTCTTCTGCTCCTATATTCCCCGACTCTACTTAGAAATTTATGGTAGATTTTTGGTCCTTATGCGTGGACATACCACCAAAACCTTGGCTTAGGCCTTAGCCTGGACTAGGCGACCATAAAGGCAGTGTCGTCTGAAATCTTCTCAACTTTCATGATTTTCGTGTTGAATCTATTGAGGTAGCTCTTCAATGACTCACTTCGTCCTTGTTTTATATTCGTTAGGCGTTCTACCTTGTGTGTGGTTCTGGCTGTGGAGCTCATAAGCTGAGCGTCTGAGCCAAGAAGGCTATCGGTCAAGGCCTTAATTGACCTGTGCAGTGGTTTCCTAAACCATCTTTAAGCTTTATCTCCCAGGTGAGGGGAAAGCTTTGCACATGATGGCGTGGATAGCCTCTTGCAGCTCCATCCAAGATGTATATTTATTGACATGGTTGACGGGCTTCTCCTTCCTTATCATACCCAGTGAGCTGGGACATAATCAATTTTTCTTGAAGTGGTTCGGTCAGGATGTCCTCTATGAAGGAGGAGTAACGGTTGGTAAAGTATTCTTCCATTGCTCCCTCATGTTTGGCCTCTAGGTTAGCTATTCATTTTTTAAACAATTCAGCTTGCGTTTTCGTTTGTTCCTTCAGCGGGTTTGTTTTGAGTACGGCTAGGTTGATCACTTGTTGGAGAAAGAGAACTTGTGCACCCAGCCAATCAAAGAATCTCCCGGCCCTCCTAGTATATCATTTTCCTTGAGGTGTGGGGTTTGTCACCTCGTTCGTCCTACTTTTGGAGTATTCTTCTTCTGAAAATTGCATGCTCCTTCAAACAAATGGACGTGCACTTTTGCTCATTACAGGGGATTCAACCTCGGTCTGTACCATTCGAGTGGTAGTGGTATGATTTCGCTCTATCCTTTGCACATCATTCGTGAGGCATTCTATGGCCTCCCTTATAGCAATCAGCGAGGGATGTCCGACCTTAGTGATATCGTTTCCCATTGAAAATTCTTGGGAAGGCTTGTATCATTGAGATTGGTACAATAATGGCTTCTAGATGTAGAGTTACGGCTCATGCTTGTTTGGATAAACTGTTTTGCTCGTTTGAGAAATTTGAATACGTGGGTTGTACAATTGAGGCGCTCCTTCTAATGCCAAGTTCATGACTAAAAATAATGTGGCCAATGTAGATCTACTTAAGATGAATTTAGTATAGCAATTGTTGGAATATTGTAAAAGAAAAGACTAATTTTTATTGAAGATAGCTTTGAGAGTGTGTTACAAGGAGTGGATTGAGTTTGGCCTTTGGGAGGGCACCACTCTCCCTATTTATAAGCATACCAAGTATTTGCTTCCCATTTTCACATAAGCTACAGTGTTGACCCCGATATGTGTGCCACCACCCTAATTAAAGAGTTTCAATTGGTTGTTGAGTTCAGTCGAGCATACCATCATTCTACGTAGATCGTAGCTACAGCTAGGTCATGATTGTGAACTGCATAGGCAATCATTGTTCCCATTTGATTGGTGGATGGGGAGGTGTTGACGTCCGAGGTGACACTTGTCCTTACAGAAGTGGCTGTTAGGAGGTAGTGACATCACAGGGGATACCTTTTCAAGGTGATAATGATGATGTTCTCAAATGATGGTGGCACTTGGCCAAGCTCTTTGGCTGAGCTTTTGACGACGTTGTGGTGCGTTTGATAGTTTCCATTGAACTCCTTTCTAATCTCATTTGAGGTGTGTCCGAGGTGATTTCGAGTTTGGACGCCAACAGTTTTCAAGTTTGATTGCTAAAAATGTTGAATTGGTCAATCATTCTCCTCCCAAAGTGCCTATTTTGCAGTTGGTAACAATGCTATTTCTGCATCTGCTGTAAGATTATGGTCAATGACTCAATATATTCTGGTTTCCATTTCAATAATAAATTCAGTGCTATCATTTCCATCTATTCAATAGTGATTCTAAGCCCTTGTTTGAGCTCCATTAAAATCAAATTTTAGGGAATGTGTGGTTAAAAAAAAGGAAAAATATTGGATTTACGTGTAATATTATTTTATTGAAGAATGTGTGGTTAGAAAGAAGAGAGAAAAATGTATTTAAATAAAATGGAGCCCAAACAGGGGCTAAATATTATCTTTCATATTCCCCCCGCTAAAACATGAAAATATTGCAGGGCCCCTCTTTTTGAAGTTCAAACTGATGACTGGGAATGCTTCTGTTGTGTTCTTTGGTGTCCAGCTTATGCTGATTGTGCTGTACCCCAGGTATTTTACTCATTTTATATAACTGCTCATAAGTTTCCTTTTAACAAATTTTCTAAATCATTTTCTCACAAAAATAGCCAGCTACTGCTAATTTATTTTAGTTGACTGCTTTCACTATATTTGTTGAGTATATACTTTTTATGGTATCTGGTATGACTGACCCTTGTCACAAATTGCTTACACCTGTTAAAATATTACCATTGCCAAAAATGTTCGCTCCATGGATCCATATATTACAAATTGAGCACTCTCTGTATACGTAGACTGGTGACCTGTCTTCATACAATAACCAATCTTCTTATAATTCGTTAAGTCCTAATTAGAAAACAAGAACCTTTGGTACACAAACTCAGTAAATAATCCATCTTGCGATTTGATAATACAAAGAAACCAGGGTCGCAGTTACGTATTCACTTCCCCAAGACTAAGTTGAAGTGTACTAAAATAACAGGACATTGCATGAGTTGCTTTTTTCCTCCTTCTCATTTCATGATTTGAAGCTTAATATCTTTAACAAAAGGATACATGCTATTTTTATCTGCTTCAACCTGCATTGCATATATATTAGTTGATAGATGGACAGATAGGGAGAACAGATCTGTATTGCTGCTCAAGTATTTGTGTGACAAAGGTCGTTGAATATTGATTTATTTCCATGGTGCATACCCTTTAGTTGCTATTTTTATTGTTTTCATCCACAGGTATAGTTTAGCATCTAAAATTTTGATTTTATTATTAGAGCTATATTATGAAATTTTAGTTCTTCTCAGCATCTTCTTAATTCCATTTTTGACATTCTAATGTGGTTCATGTTTCTGTTTCAGGAGCTAGACACAGAAGAAATCATGAAGCAATTGAAGTACATAGAGATGGTAAGTCATGTGAATCCTTGCAGGTTTATACCCTTTTATCTGTTGTCACTCTTGTTAGTTTCCGTGGCTTTGGTGAGATCAATGACATTGCTGGTGTCTTGAGATATCTGGTGCAGATCACACCTAAGCACTGTCTTCTTTTTTTTCCTTTTCTTTCATTGAAGATAACCTTTTTCTCTCTCTTTTGTAGAAAACCATAATTTTAATCTCATGAAAACATGGAACTTGATTATAACTGAAGCTTAATTTGCTTTTAATAATTCAGCAAATTACAAAAAAGAAAAAAAGAAAACTTTTGCTGCTGTGGGTCATAAGCCCCAACACATAGGCTCTTGTTTCATTATTGCCAGATGCACGAGTTAGTAAAGATGCAGAGTTATTTGTTCAACATATAAAAATTATTCATGGAGAGTTATGTCCTATGATTAAATCTAAGGATGAGTTGTATAAAGAAAATGTTGATGAGAACCGTAAGCTCAAGAAATTCATTAAAGGTCATCAAGTTTTTTTTGCATTTGAGAAGAAAAAGGTTCCAAAGGCTACTTATCTTAAGCTCAAGCCAAGAAAGATTGATCCATGCTATATTTTGGAGAAAATTAGTTCTAATGCTTTTGTGGTGGAATTAGCAAATAACCTTCAAATTAAGCATATATTCAATGTAGCAGATTTATTTGAATTTTATGGAATGGACGGAGATGATAGGAGTCTGATAAAGAGCAGTGGACGATCAATAGCCATCCGAGAACTTCGGGGTAAATATCGCCATTTTTTAATCAAATAGTTGTGTAAACCTTCTATAGAGTGCTTGGATATCTAAAGAAGAGTTGAAGCGAGTTGATACCTTGAGCAGGAGTTCAATTTTACTTGGACTAGCATTCTTATTCTTACTAGACTTGAATTTTAGTTGGTTAAGTATTAGATTTTAAGTGGACTCTTAAGTCGGTATTTCTTTTAGGTTTCAACTAGAACTAGGACTTCTTGTAGTGATTTAAGCTTTTGTAGTTACGGTAGGATTTGGCGACGAAGATCCTATGAACAGGTCTGATTATTACATCAAAAATAACAATTTGAAGAACTTTCTTTTCAGTCCACAAAAATATACTTTTCTGGAATTTAAGTATGAAGTATCAATGCGTATTTCAATCTCTGTCGATATCTCCTGCTCCCTTATTATCTTTCAGTATCTCGTTTGTTAAAGCTTGTTGCTTCATCAATCAGCGGTCAGCAGAACCTTTATGTCTTACATGACCAACTTTTGTTAGTCTTTTGCATTTGAAGTAGTATCTGCCTATATGTTGCAATTTTAAACATATTCACTTGTATTTGCTATAGATTTTAATGGATATACAGATATTCACATAATTTATTTGCTAATGGAAGATCTAGTTTGTAACTCGACGAAATTTCTATATTGTTTATCTGAACTGTAACTTAATCGAATCAGAAACTGTGGAATGCAGAAAATTTTCTCAACTCTTATGTTGTGAAGTACATAGGTGTGAAACCAATTCATCTAATCTCTGCGGCTATCTCCCCTAGCAAGTGTAGAATAGTAGTTACGTATTAGCTAGTGACAAAGTTTTCTCAATAATGGGAAACAATTTGAAAGAGTCGAGTTCACTCGAATTGGATTGGACCGAGTGTTCTCGTCTAGTAAATCAAATTAAAGATCCCCCAGATAATTTTCCTAGATGCCACTTTATCCCTTGATTGTACATTTTTATTTGACTTTCTTAGGCGCTGCTCATCCCTTTCGGTTTGCTTATCCCATTTAAGTCCGTAACTATTTATGTGTACATTTTTATTTGACTTTCTTAGGAACTGCTCATCCCTTTCAGTTTGCTTATCCCATTTAAGTCCATAAATATTTATATGATGGAAAATCCTAACTTACATTTTGACATTCTATGCAGTTGAGACCCCGGCTGGCTGCAAAAAAGCGGAAATTGGATAGTCGAAAGAGAATTGGTTCACAAGAACTCTAACTTCAGTGAGAAGAATACCGAATTCTAGAGACCCTACTCCTATTTTTAAAACCTCTGAAATTGATAAAATCACCACTGCAGTAGGTTGATGTTGGTAATTGTCGGAAAAAATGAAGGAAAACATTGAATTGTGAGGCTTTATAATCTTGGCTTATGTCCCATTTTGAGTCTTTTGACCCATACCACTAGCTCAAGCTTTTGGCAACTTTTAGTTTATGTAACTACTTCAGTTTTTATATTAGTTTAGGCGAAAATATAGAGCACTTTTGTCAAATTTCTGAGGCAGTTTTGCTGGTAGTAAATTAGAAATTACTACAGAATGATTATGGGGACTAAAGCAGAACTCGAGTGACATTTTCTTGATCATCTGTTATCACTTCTGTGTCACATATTTCTAGCTATTTTTGTTTATAGGGAACAGAAAAGTTCCACATTCTCTTCTTCTTCTACTACTACTTTCTTTAACCTATAGTTTCTATGCGAAGTGCTTATTATCAACTTCCCTTTTCATTATGGGGCTAATATCAAGTGCAACTGTCTTGCTTTCTCCGAGCAAATGGCATGTTCTCAAACCGAAGGCAGGACTGGTTATGGCCTTGAGAAAACCCTAGGAGTCCTTGGCTCTGTAATTTCAGCTTTTCGTGTTCTGAGACCAATGGCATGGCCTGTGAAGTCTTCAGCTTTGAAATCAAGTGTTTCATCTTAAAAAGTATCCCACCATTTTTCGACCAACATTTTGACACCCTTCCCGTCCATATCAGCTTCCAAACTGGTGTAATTCCATGGCTTTGATACCTAAATTAGGTGAAAAATTAATGTCAATAGGGATTTTATGGCTAGAATTCACCACCATTGTGAAGAAAAAATCAAGTGTAAGAACAAATTATGCTTACAGCAGCGCAATAGTGCACCATTTTCACTTCTAGCTCCGGATGGTAACATAGCAAACGGAGACTAAGGAAATCCTGTTACAACATAAATAAATTAGAAAAAGAAAATGCATTTTCCCTACTTATAACTAGAGATGGCAAAAAAACCCGTCCAGCCGGGTTGGCAGGGCTGGGTTCGCCGTCCCGTGAAGAATTAAAAAAAAAGTTTTGGACATTTTTTGTTTCGAATGCTTGCTTTGGGTATTGATATAGTTAATTTGAGCATTATTTGTTTTGGATTTTAAAATTTTGAATTT
>CAIGRT010124613.1:0-23315 GCA_903798405.1 Fraxinus platypoda | reverse complement strand
AAGATACCAGAATAGCTCTGATACCAATTGTTGTGAAACAAACCACCGAATTGAGATGTTGAAGTTATATGGCAAATAATAATGAAGTATATGATCAAGCAAAAGAATAATAAAGACAAGAATATGACAGAGGAATTAAGAGATTTTATTGACTCAAGAATAATGGAGAAAAAAGAGAAAAATTACAATAGATTCTATAATTCTAATAATCTATTTTCTCACACTATTAAAATTGTATAGAAGAGCCTAGTATTTGTAGGGAAGATGTAGGGGATGTCCAAACCCTCCTAATAGAGTTGTTGATGAAGTAAGATACCAAAAAATCAAGTCCAAAACAAATTACAACTCCCAATGGGCTTCTAAAATAAAACTTCAACTTGCATAGGACTCCAATAGCATTCCAAACTGAATTCTTCTTGATGGGCACTTCAATTAGAATTCTTCAATTACTTCAACAAGGAATTCGAGTCATACCCAAATTCTAACAATCTCCACCTTGACACGAATTCTACCAAAGAATGAACCGACTTCTTCAACAATAACCAAAAAATTAATTTCTCAAACAAAACACAATATTCCATCACTTTCAATTAATCCAAGCACTCCTCTACAAAATTACCTCAGATTCCCAAAAAATATAATGATTTTAAATTAATCAAAATGGGCTGTAACACACCCCGAAGCAGAATCAAACCCAAATGCTTTTAAAGAAGACCCCTTGCTAGATTGTACATCTTCTACTCCACTCAAAGCATACTCAACAAAATCAACATCCACATACCCTTTTCCATTGGGTCCGTCCCTAGCAATTGAATATAATAGCACTGCAGGTGATGGTGGCAANTCCACTCAAAGCATACTCAACAAAATCAACATCCACATACCCTTTTCCATTGGGTCCGTCCCTAGCAATTGAATATAATAGCACTGCAGGTGATGGTGGCAAAGCGGCATTATCCATATCTCCTGAACTCCACTGAATTGTATTATTCGAATTCGACACTTTATGAACTCCAAAAGGTATTGTACCAAACTGAATGTCCACCACGATGCTGAACTTGTGCTATTGACTCTTCTAAATTCTGCACGACCCTGCAACATGTATAACTGAGATCTTTTCTATCCCTCCAATACAACTTGGGTACCCTTACAAACCTTCAAATCTCCACCTCTACCAAAGAACTCATAACCTTTTGAATCGAGGATAGACAGCGAGATGATTTTTCTTCAAATCTGGAACATGTCGAACCTAGCCAAGTGTTCTAATTGTTCCATCCAAAAGCTTCAATCTGACTGTACCAATTCCAGCAACCCGATAAGATGCGTCGTTTTCCATAACCATGATACCTTTGGAAACAGTTTTATATGTAGCAAACAAATCCTTATTAGGACACTTATGAAACACACATATTGAAGCAAGTATGGTCTTCCAGGGAAATGAGTAGGCTGTCATATAAGCAAAGTGGTAGTAGGTAAGAATAGTTGTTGGATAAAAAAATTTTGTAATGTAATAGAATGATGGCTATATATGTTCCAGCTGTGTCTTGCACCACTTTTTAAAATGATAATGTGATTTTTTTTCTTTCCCTTTGAGTTCTATTGCAAATATCTTTAAATTCTTTATATAGGTTAGTCGGTCGACTTTTCTACATGCTTTTTCATGAACACATTATGGACCAAAATCAGTTCCAAGATTAAAAATAGACAATCAAGGTTTCGGGGGGTAAGGACATACTTAACCTTTAGTGTAGCTACATAAAGGACATTCCATGGGCATCAACACTGACACTATGCATGTAATAAATATTTTTGATATGAACGCATAACCATATAGGTCTCACAAGCTTTGAAATATATTATCAAGTGTATAATGGTAGTTGTATGTGTATATATGAAGAACGCTTTAAACGTACCTATCAAATTATTTCTTCCTAGATAGAGAATTTGAAGCTTTGACAAGTTCCTAATCTCCATTGGAATGCTTCCAGAAAAATTATTGTACGAGAAAGTAAGTTGATGAAGATTCGTGCATGTTCCCAAGCTAGGAGGAATGTTGCCACTTATTTGATTAGAAGAAATGCTTAGAGTTTCTAGATTTGGAAGATTGTTGCAAATGTTCGAAGGAAGGCTTCCTGAGAGACTGTTGTTTCTTAAACCAATATCTATCAAAGCAGAGATGTTGAAAATCTTGTTAGGAATATCCCCATTGAGTATGTTATAGGAGAGATTTAACTTCTGTAGATTTTCAAGAAATCAAAAACTGGATGGAATGGAACCTTTTAGCTCATTATGCTGCATCTCTATTTTTCGAAGTAGGCTCAAATTACCCATTTCATCAGGGATAAACCCATGGAAATTGTTGTTGTTAGTAATGAAGGATCTCAAAAAAGTAAGTTCACCTATGTCAAGGGATTTAGATGAAATACACAGCGATTAGGTGAATTTTAATTCTCCGCACGGCCATGCTATAGAATTAAACTCGACACGTGGTCTGTTCAATACAGTCCAAGTGTACTAGTATCACCTTTAACTATTTCTGTGATAAGGACAAATCACAAACCCAAAAAGTGAATCGATCAATACTACAACCTTCTAGCAAGGTGCCAACCCTTATACATTGGTAGTGAACAAATTATTTATGATCAAAATATAAGTTATGTCACACCGTACTTCTCAACACAAGTACCCAACATCACAAGTCATCATAGGCACTTTAATTTGCATGCTCAATAATAAATAAATGCAACAAATAAAATAAAAACAATTTTATTTAATATAAGAATATTGTTATTTTTTATCATTAAGCTTTAAGTCATCAAAATTAATTATAATTAATCATATTTAAATGACCAAATAAGTGTATAAAATATGAAATCCTAAACTTGAACAATTGTCTGCCTAAAACAAAATAGACTTTGATTTAGACAAAAGAATTTAAACAAACATGGTTAGATAATTTGTCATTGGTCTAAGGATTGCAATTTTTGTATTAAAGCTATAAACTGCTTCGAAATCATATTGCTAAAATTAATTTCTACTTATCCAATGCAAAACCCGCATGTGTGTGTGTGTGTGTGCGCGAGTGAAAATTCATGTCAAGCACATCTTCTGTGCGGACTTCCCTCCCTTAAATATTCTAAATGACCTTGGTTAATGACTCACAAGTCATAAAGGCAACAAAGAGACATTTCACAATGAGATGGTTTTTTTTCTTTTTTTCATGCAATGATTAGTGTAGTGCCCCTTATTAAACGCTTATTCTAAAAAAAATCGACACCTAACCTAAGATTTTACCTAATTTTTATCTTATTGGACTTAGACAATGGACACAAAAATTAGCACACATGAAATTCATATTTATCTCAATGTCTCCCTACAACAGTTCAATCAGCCCCAAACTATCTTAGAATTGGTTTAAAATGTATAATTTAGTGATTATTTGGATTAAACGTCTAGATCCACTATTTTTTTTTTTCAACATAGTCAAATTTTGAATCAAACTATTGTGTAAAACATAAATCTTGTGCTCAAAAATATCAAGTCTCGCATGAATAATGTAATACTCCAAATTCTTGGAACTCGACACGTTAAAAAAATCTTAGTTTTAGCTTTGTAACGTTAACCAAAATAAGTTATAAATAAGAAGAATTTCGAAGATTGAAATATTAAAAAATAATAGGAGATCGTAACATTTGACCATATAGACTTAAATAATTATGGTATAATTTGATTTTGAAAAACATTTTGAGGAAATTCAGCAAACACCGTTTGCACAGTAGTGAAAAGAAAAATATGTTTGGTCTGGCAAACGTTAACTAAAATTTATGAAATTTTAACAGAGATTATAAAATTCATATACGTACAACATATAAAAAATTGGGGTCTCGAAGACATTTGCAGCAGGTAAATATTTTTCAACTATGCTGGACAGTATTTTCTAAACTAAGTCAACGCACACTACTAAAACAGACGTAACTTTTTTCTGTAAGTGCAATTTTAAGGTAATTCCAAAGAACATTATTAGAAGACTAATAAACTTTCAAACCCCACTGATTTCACTCTAAAACATGCACCGTAGCCTGAGTTATGCCATTTTTAATTATGAGGATATAAATTGGAATTTCAATTTAGCAACTATTAGACTTTACGCATAGTCTATCCAGATTTCTAAATTATAATTAACGTTAAATGTATAAAAACTAGACGAAATGGACATTTAAACATTTTAAAGTGTTATCTAAGTGTTCATAGAAGATTTACATAACTAAAAATTTTATAGAAAGTTAAAGAGCATTCCAAATCGCTGAGCACTTTCTACTTTGCCAAGTCATTGCCATGCCTTGAGTTACCCGTATAATTTTTGTATGGGATGAGTACCACAAGTAATACTCAATAGGAAACACTTGAATAAATGATGAAAAAAATATTTTCCAAAAATGAAAACTTTGGCTATTGGTGTCACCATCAATTTTTTGCAAAACGAACCGGTGATCAGGCAGTCGAGTTACTCTCAAGTTTTGATAACCCCTTCAAGTACCAAAAATATCATCTTCATATCTTATTCGAACCATCAAAGAGTGATTCCATTTTCTTATGAGTAATACAGTAAGACGTTTAATGTAAATCGAAAACAAATATTTTTTGCTTCACTTACAAAAGTAACGAAAACACCCTACCTGAAATGTTCGGATTTTTATACCCTTTTTATGTCCAATTTGTAACAAAATGCAGTGTGTTCCTAGCCTATCTTTCAGAAAATTTCCAGACTCAAAGGTGCATTTAGCTATGGAAAAAGGGTAAGTGGGATTTATGTGTTTATAATTATGGTTTGTGAGAGAAAACATGCTACAGGGGTTGAAGAAGTTAATATTTTCAATTGAAATGAAAAGGGGTGGTTTCTGGCAGTTAACCAAAATGGAGTTTAAAATGGTAAAGTGGGGAGCACACTTAGTGGGTAGATGGCAAAAAATTAAGTGGGGTACCTTAGTGGAGAGAAAATCAGATTCCAAGTTGATAGGTGTGAGAAGAAATCAAGATAATGTAGTTGAATTTGGGGTTATTTAGCACAATACAATAAGTGTATCTAATTATAAATTTTAAGGACTTAACATGGGCGGCAATTAATATAAAATATGTCGTCACAAACGTAAACAAACGAAAATAAAAATTTATCTTTTAAAAGAGATTTGACACCTTACAAAATTTTTAAGACAAGTGCGTGCAACTTTAGTATCATGACCAAAACATTAATTTGGTCTCTTAGGAAGTGTTGTAGCAACATAGTAATATGACCCAAATTAGTTTCTAGTTCTACAAGAAAATTTCTTCAAAATCAAAACACAAGATTTTTCTCGATCGTTGCAAATAAGAATAAATCAACGAAACGTGCATTTTTTTTTTCAATTTATAGTCTAACATGTGGTTCCAAATATATGTATTATAATAGGTAAAATTATCTAACCGACAAAAGCACACAAAAACAAAAATAAAGTTGAAAATAAATTATTTTTTAATTGTTGATTTTTTTTTTTTTTTTGCACACAAAATAGTAAATACAGATAAAAACTAAATATTTGTCCCACCCCAAACTTATAACAAGCATAACCCTCAATTTCTAAAAATATAATAAACAATGTATAAAAATTAAGGGTAAAAAATGGAACTAAGTACTCTCCTGATATAACTCTGAAGATAGTGGATAGATCGGCATGAAAGTGCTGAATCACTTGTTATGTGTTTTTCCTTTTCCAATGTATTCAGTTGTCATGTTCATTCAAAAAAAAATAAAAAAAATCATAACATAGAACAATGATTTCATAAGCTTGCGAGATAGAGGCCTTCTCAATTGGGGCCTAGTGTGTTGATACCTGGTTCCTTGGTAAAAAGAGATATTCTTCTCAGTATGAGATTCCATATGAGGAATGACCTCTTCTTGACTTTGGCGTTGTAGTAACAGGTCGTCTTTCAATGATAAGAAGCGAGCTTTATTTGTGAGTCATCTCTTTTTTCCTCAAAGAAGTCTAGTTCACATCTCCTTAATTCGTTGTTAGATATTTCGTTGAAGTGCAGACGACAAGGTGGAGGAAGTCCTACTTCAACTGGACTCATGGCCTCAGCCACATAGGCCATGGAAAAATGAGTTTCTTCAGTGGCTGTGCGGCTCATTATGCGAATTTCCCATAGTATTTGTGGGAGCTCCTCTACCTATACACCTTTAGAAACATCAAGTTTCTTTTTCAGGTTATGCTTGATGGTCTTGCTTACAACTTCGACCTGACCATTAAATTGGGAGTGGTGAGGCATCAAGAAGTACTTCTTGATTTCTAACTCCTCACATAGGTTATTGACCTTTTTATTGTCGAACTATCGCCCGTTGTCGTATACAATTGAATGGAAAGTCCCGAACCAGCATATGATATTTTTTCCTGAGAAACTTGGAAGTATTTGCTTCGGTTATCTTGGCTAGTGGTTTGGTTTCTACCTACTTAGTGAAGTAATCAATGACGACGATTGCATAGCTCACACTACTTGGTTTGGTTTGGTTTCTACCCACTTTGGTAAAGGGCCTATGAGATCAATTTACTACTTGGTGAAAGGCCAAGGGCTTGATACAACTGTCAACTCTTAGGATGCCTACCTCTAGATGGTGGAGAAACGCTGACACTTGTAGCATTTTCTTACAAAATTGAGTATATCTTTTTTTGAGGTAGACCAGTAGTAACCTTGCCTAAGCATTCTATATACAAGAGCTGGCCCTCCGATGTGGCTACCACATATGCATTTGTGGATCTTTCGGAGGACATAATTTGCCTCTTCTCCTCCTATGCATTGAAGGAGAGGCGAGAAGAATCCTCTCTTGTAGAACACTTCGTCCTGAAGGGAAAAATTGGCAGCTCTTTTTCTAATTTTACGAGCTTCATCCTTATCAACTGGCAAGGTTTGATATTTGAGAAAAGTGATGATTGGTGATATCACTTCTTTCCCCTTTAAGATGAATGACCTGGACGATTCTCAATAGGCACTACTTTGAGCAACTCGGAGTCTTTGCTACTGGCTAGCTTGGACAGCGTATCGACATGGGCATTTCAAGATGAGGTATCTGTATCAACTCGAACTTTTCAAAAGATGGGAGAAGATCCATCACATGTTTGAGGCATGCAGACATGCCTTTATCTCTTGTGGTGAAGCTTCCATTGACTTGACTCATCACAAGTTGGAAGTTACTACTTGTTATAATTCTCTTCACCTGCATTTCCTTAGTCAATCTAAGGCTTACTAGGTGCGCCTCATTTTTTGTAGCATTGTTAGAAGCTTTTAATCCAAACTTTGCCACACAATTAAGTTTGTGGCCTTCTAGGCTTACTAAGACTATCCTCATCCCGGAGCTTATCTCACGAACAGAGCCATCAACAAAGAATCTCTCTATTGGGGGGCTCAACCGACTCCATCATTTTTTCAACTTTCGAATGTTGGTGAATTTAGCCACAAAATTAGCTAAGGCTTTACCTTTGATGGAGGTTTTTGGTTTGAATACAAGATCGAACCACTGAGCTCCACTGCCCACTTCATCAATTTCTCCTAAGCATCATGTTTCTGAAGCACTTGTTTCAAGGAGAAGTTGGTTAGCACATGTATGCTATGGGCCTGAAAGTATGGCCTCAATTTTCTAGAAGCGGTGACGAGGTAAAGAGCGAGCTTCTCTATGTCTAGATAACGTACATCTACTTGTAAAAGGGCTTTGCTGATATGGGCAGTTGATGGTTTCCTTCTTCCCTAATGAGGATTGAGCTAATGGCCTCTTTGGAAACTACCAAGTACAAGAGCAAGGCCTCATCAGCTCTTGGTTTCGAGAGGAGGAATACCCGACCTAGGTGCTTCTTCAGCCCCTAAAAGGCCTTTTCACACTCCTCGTTCCATTAGAACTTTTTCCCTTCTTTCAAAATTTTGAAGAATGGCGGCATTTTCTGTTGCTTTGGAAACTAAGTGGCTCAGGGCTGATATACGTCCAGTGAGCCTTGATTTTTTAGGGTTGGCTTCAATTCATCTTTGATTAACCATTTAGCAAGGAAATTTTCCCGAAGTGACACCGAATGCGCATTTAAGGGGTTTAACCTCATCCTATACCTTCTTAAAATTTGGAAGGTAGCATCTAAGTGTTCTACATGGTCTTTGTTTTCAAGCCTATCATAGCATGTTGTCAATGTAGAATTCCATGGTGTTGCCAATGAATTCGAGAAATATTTTATTGATAAGTCTTTGGTAGGTAGCTCCGACATTTTTCAACTCGAATGGCATCACCTTATAGTAATAGAGGCCTTTGTCTGTAATGAATGTGTTCTCCTTATCAGTTGGATGCACTAGAATCTAATTATAGCTTGAATATGCATCAATGAGCTCAGCAGTTTGTGACCTATAGTGGAGTCTACTAGTTGGTCCATCCTTGGGAGGGGTAAGCTATCCTTTGGGCAGGCTTGGTTAATGTTGGAGAACTCTATGTACACCTTCCACTTGCCATTGTGCTTCTTCACCAAAATCGAATTGGGGACCCACTTTGGATAGGTGACCTTCTTAATGAAGCCATTGGTTATTAGCTTTTTTATTTCTTCTTTCAGGGCATCATACCTTTTAGGGTTGATGGCTCTCCTCTTCTGTTGATGTGAGATGACCTTAGGATCGATTTTCAGATGGTGGCAACTGACCTTCGGGTCCTCACCATATTCACGTGCTTCCATGAAAAGACATCCAGGTTCTTGCAAATGAAGTGCTTAAGCTTCTCCTTGGCCTCAGGTGGTAGAAAATGAAGTGCTAGAGCTTCTTCTTTGCTTTATTGAAGGATTAGAAATACTCGAACTGGTGTTACAAAGTATGTCTGGGGTATAGCAAGAAAATATATTTCCTCTTGTAGAACTGCCATATCCCTAAAAGGTTTATAGTGTTTTGTGCTCTTAAATTAACTCGTTGGCCACATGATTCATTTACCTATATGAACTTGGAGATATTGAGATATATATAATTGAATTTATATTGAGATCAGGTCAAGTCCATCATGTGCGAGTGGGAGATGTTGGAAGAAAACGGGTTGCCCAAGTGGGCTGACCTGACCCGGATTGCATGGGAATAGTTCGGAGGGAAACGTTGAGGAAGTTCAATTTTTTTTTTTTTAAATTTGAAACCATAACTCCCCACCACCTCTAACTTCCATAAACACCCACTCTATCACAAAAATATATAGAGAACAATGCAATTCAGATTATACAAAAGAGAGAAAAATACACGAGGGTAGTGACTTAAATTTGGAAGTATAACATCTCAAATTCGGTTCTTGGATTGTGAACATCAAACTCTTTCCTTAGTGATCGAGTTTCTAACCAGTAAACAGGCACAAGACGGTGTGGAAAGCAAGCAATCAAAAGGCAAATGATTTAACCTCGTTTTAGCGTTTTCAAGTAAGTTTTACTTTTCCAAACTCGACTATAAGCATGAAAGAACATTTTATAAGAGGAGAAATGATAATCGTTGGATGAAGTGACATATAGCCTCATCTTAAAGGCTGAGGCCATCTCTTAAGTATCACTCCACCAATCATAGTCGACATGCATTTAATGATTCTGAAAAGTAACCACCCAAGTACCTAGGTCTGGCCTTCAATATGTAGACTCACAATTTTACCTTAAGGTGCTACTGCAGTGAGCTATCACATCAATCAGTCATGGGTGTATCTGTACAGAAGATCTTTTAAGAGGATCTTTTGTAAATGTGGAAGCTAAGAGCCTCTCACTTCTTCCCTGCAGCATACATGTTACTTTAGCCATGCAGGGCCGGCCTCGACATGGCACCTCAGTTAAAATGATGTATCACCTCGACTACCTTGTATGGCCTCACCTCAGTTAGCTACGAGGTAAAGTGGAGTGTGGGCCTGACTGATTTTCTTAGTTGGTTGTCATGTTGATGATGATCTAGAGCATTTTCATAAGAGGTATAACAATTAGAATGCATTAAATTTTAAATTATCTATATGATTGCACACATAATAAATTTTATTCCTAACATTTATTGCACACATTAATTTTGCCACGTTCTAAATTTATTGTGAGTCTCTCAACACTACACAAGCAACTAACTATCTAATTGGTGATAAAGTAATTAAATAATGCAATTGATATGTAAAATTAATCAAGAAACTAAAAAAAAAATACTCTAACTACTTGTCTTCAATTAAAATAAATAAAAAAAATTGGATTCAAATTCATCCAATACTGTTATGGATCTTGCTAAACATGTTTCTAAAGATAAAATAACAAGAAGAATGGAAAGCATCGGCTGGAATTTATAACTACAAGAAAGATATTAAAAAAAAATACTCTAACTACTTGTCTTCAATTAAAATAAATAAAAAAAATTGGATTCAAATTCATCCAATACTGTTATGGATCTTGCTAAACATGTTTCTAAAGATAAAATAACAAGAAGAATGGAAAGCATCGGCTGGAATTTATAACTACAAGAAAGATATATCACAGTCTAATTCTTGTTATTGTTCCTCAACCCCGAGCTTTGATTCTTGAACAAATTTAACATCTAGTTAAGTCATTAAGTCATCAAAATTAATTATAATTAGTCATATTTAATGGTCCAAATAAGTGTATGAAATATACTTATTAAGGGATCCAAATACAAATTGACGTGAATGTTTGGGGACCATCTATTAAAAACAAGTTTAACAAATTGTGGAGATTCAATAGATTGACTAATCTAGACTTTACTTTCAATATTCAGCATGAGAGTGGCCAAGCTTGGTTTGACTTGTTGGATGAGTCGAGCTCGGCCCATTAATCAACAGGCCAAACTTGGAATGGTTCGTTGTCCAAGAGGTATATGGTTGAGTCAAGACGAGCACACTTAGTGCCATAGTATTTCTTTTTAAAAAAAATAAAATTTACATATGTTTATAAAAGAAATTAAACACGACATAAAACCCTTCATTCTTTTTTCGAGCTTTTAACCGTCTTGCAAGGCAAGACCAAGGGTCCGTCCTTGGGATCGGCTTGGGAAGCCCAGAGCCCAAGAACTCGAACTCTATTCCTATTGACAAGCTAAAAAGCGAGTTCGTCTCAATCCTGAGCTTGTATAATGCATGCGGCTGAGTTGGCCAACGACACGGACCTAGTATCCTCGTACTTCAGCACCTTTAGTCAACCGTACAAACCTGCACTAAATTGAGCTATACCAAATAATGCCTGTTTTGTGTTTGGTCATATTGTATACTTTAATGGCCTATTCACAGTATTAATTATTCACAGTGGACATTTAAAATTGTGGGACATGCAATAAACCACCAAATCACCAAACTTATCGTAAACATCCAAAAGTCCTCTGAATTTTTTATTCTTATTTTATGATGCACGATTCATGTCGTTTCAGACAAGTTTTAAACCTATTAAATTCGAAAAACCCAGTATTGGTTTCAGCATTGTCCAGTAATTTTTACCAAATTTGAGGCTATTTATTTGTGAATCAGCGCCAGCCTAGATCACTACCACAGTATAAAACAAAGCCCCACGTAAGAATCTCGAAACATAGTGCTGAAAATTCACAAAAGTCAGCAATTTTATTTACGATGGCTTTGGCACAGAGCAAATGGGTTAAGGTTTCGTTTTTCTTGCTTTCTTGGGTTTTAAATTTTTCTGCATTTTTTTACTAACTTTTTTTGTGAGCTTTAGTTTATGGGTTTTAATTTTGGAAATTCTATCATGCCTTTCGCGTTGATCACTAAACAAAATTAATTATTTTGATCATTCCAGGATAGCTCAATTTTTTCCCCAACTAATTTTACTATTCTTTAACCCTATACATCCTTATGGTAATTTACAGGCACAAATTATAATTTACAAGGATTTTGCTTAATTTTAAAAATTTACTGTGCTTTTTGTTGAACAACTGTGTGGTCTTTTAGATGAAATCCAATTTTCAGCTTATTCTCGAATTATGGTAGCATGGTTTAGTAGTGAAACAATTTTCAATTCTTTTTTATGACTAATTATAATTTATAAGGTTTTTGCTTAATTTTAAAAGTTTAGTGTGCTTTTTTTTGAACAACTGTGTAGTCTTTTAGACGACATCCAATTTTCAGCTTATTCTCGAACTATGGTAGCTTGCTTTAGACTTAATAACAGAGTGAGTAGTGGACGAATTTGGTTTCTAAAGTAACTTTTAAGCTCTGCGAATGATAGAAATATGAATTATTTGTGCTGAAATTCACCATATGCAGCTGGAGCAGAAAGGTACTGGACCAGGATCAAGAAGCTCACATGCTATAACCCTTATAGGTGAAAAGGTTTATGCATTTGGTGGGGAGTTCACACCTCGTGTCCCAGTGGATAACAACTTATATGTGTATGATCTCAATGACCAGACATGGTCGATTGCTGATGCAACCGGGGAAATTCCTCCTCCTCGTGTTGGTGTTACAATGGCATCAGTTGCAGAGACAATATATGTTTTTGGTGGAAGGGATGCTACACACAAGGAGCTTAATGAACTCTACAGTTTTGACACGGTTATGAACAAGTGGACCCTACTCTCGAGTAGCGAGATTGGGCCCCCTCACCGCAGTTACCATTCAATGACCTCAGATGATCGGCGAATATATGTCTTTGGCGGCTGTGGGGATGCTGGACGGCTTAGTGATCTATGGGCTTATGATGTTCCTGATGGAAAATGGATCAGTTTGCCTATGCCAGGGGAAAATTGTAAGCCGAGAGGTGGACCTGGACTAGTTGCAGTTCTCGGTAAAATTTGGGTCGTATATGGTTTCTCTGGAGTGGAGCTTGATGATGTACATTACTTCAATCCAAATGAAGAGAAGTGGGTTGATGTCGAGACTAGTGGAGAAAAGCCAACACCTCGAAGTGTATTTTCAACGTTTGCAGTTGGCAAGTATATATTTATATATGGTGGAGAGATTGATCCAAGTGATTTGGGCCACCTTGGTGCCGGAAAATTTTCCGATGAAGTCTATGCACTTGATACTGAGACGCTAGTGTGGAAAAGATGGGGAAATGTCTCGGCTGCTGATTACCATCCAGGGCCACGAGGATGGTGCGCATTTGCAGGTGGGCAACGAGATGGCCAAGAGGGATTATTGGTGTATGGTGGGAATTCTCCTAGTAATGATCGACTGGGTGACATTTTCTTTTTCACTCCTTCCTTTGATGTGAATGGAAAATGATGAGAATCGAGATGTTTTTCTGTGTATGATGATTTAGTTGCAGAGAAACGGATGATGATGTTTCTTCTAGTGTGCATTGTGCTTGTAAGTTGCTTTCTAGACTAGAGTAATGAATAAAGATGAGATTGTTGTATCAAAACTATGAGGGCACCGGGGTGTAAGACTTATTTTCAACTTTATTAGTGTTTTGTGCTTTTGCCTTGTTTTGTACTTAGAAATTGAATGAATCGACCCATATTCTAAGAATCTCTGCATTTAAAGGTTGTGACGTTCTATTAAAAGCATGCGACTCAGTTTTCTCTTCATTCTTTTACGTCTTTATGCCTCTGGTTTGCCTTAGTAACAGTGAACATGCCCACATTGCCTTCAAAAATCGTGCAAGACCAAACCAGACCCGGAAACCTTAGAAGCCTCTCTCGCTCAAGTGAAACGTGACAGATAATTCTCCCAACTACGTGCTTGCTCGATCTGGAAGCACCAGATGATGTTTTTTTTTTGCTTTGTTTTCTCTTCCTTGCTCCTATGTCTTCTATCGGATATATTTTTCTCATTCCAACAATTAATCGTAACCTTATTGAGTCTTCTTTGCACTTATTGTTGCAAATATGCTATCTAAGATCGGGAATAAAAATCAATAGAATTTTGACTACTAGTAACAATTATTATTACAATCATAGTAGTTTTTAACAACACTGTGATACATGATGCCTCCCTTCACATTATGTAACGAGTTTGAATCTTCACAGAAAGCTATGTTTCGCGTTGTGCAAGTAGGTTAGGTAACTTCTGGCATTATTGTATTTTCAAAACCGCAACAAACTATAATAATCACTTATGGCGTGATTATCGTTGCAGAGTCATGATCTCTCATCAATGACGTAGCACGAAACAAGAAATTTAAGTGATAACCTTAAGAACACAAATATGCAATCCACCAGAGAATGAAAGATAAACTTAAAATGTTTTATTAATTTGAAAACTGCCTAAAACGAAGAATTAAACATTTACTTGTAAGGGTTTACACAAAAACCTAGTTTAAAAGCATTAAAATTGTAAAGAATTCGAAATAAATTAAATGATAAAAATAGTGCTAAAACATAAAAAGAAGTTTTCTAGTCCTAACGAACTCGGATGACTAAAATCCTCAATCCTTTTCGAAAAGGTATTATAAGCCCAAATCGGAGCTCGAACGTCAAATCTGTAATTTACTGTTTTTCCCATTTCGGTCAAATTGTTCCTCAATCCACTAGGCCATCTGTTCTACATCTCCACCTTCGAAGAACTTGACCCCCGAGTTATAATCTAGATAGCGAGGTTCATCATCTTCATGGAATCCGTACAGATCAGACACATTGAATGTACTAGAAATACCCATAGAAGCTGGCAAATCAATAATTAGGCATTATTGCTAATCTGCTTAAGTATTTTGAAAGGCACATACTTTCTTGGTTTCAGCTTGTTGTAAGTACTAACGGGGAATTACTTCTTTCTCAGAAACACCATCACTGAGTTTCCTTGCTGAAATTGTTCATCACATCCATGTAAATCTGTCCCTGCCTTATATTTTGCGTTAGTCTTTTCCAACTTCTGTTTTACTTCATTACAGAATGCTAGGATCTCTTTAGTCATATGTTCAGCAACAACACTCTTGCTATTGCCATTGGGCGACTTCACCAAATCCACAACATGGTTAGGAACAATAGCATACGTAGCAGTATGAACTGCAATGTTTTATGCAAACTCAACCTTAGGCAGCGCAAGATCCCACTATTTGGGCTTACCTCCACATATACTTCGAACCATAATTCCAAGGGTACGTTTAGTTACTTAGTCTGTCCATCAGTCTGGAGATGAGCAGTGCTACTTCGATTCAAATTCCACAACGTAATCCAAAAATATCCCCAAAAACTTTGTATCTTCATCTGATTGATAACTTGGGAACTCCATGAAATCGAACAACCTCTCTGAAAAATAGTTGGAAATATTCGATGCATCTGAGGTCTTCCGACAAAATATGAAGTAAACCATCTTGGAGAACCTGTAAACTACCACAAAAATAGAATCTATGCCCCGCTGAGTACGAGGTAATCCCAGAACAAAATCCATTGTGAGATCTTGCTATATGCCCTAAAGAACAAGAAATGGCATGTACAACCCAGTACTCTGCACTTGACCCCTCGACACCTGACAAGTGTAACATTTTCTGACTATAACTTCAACATCTAACTTTAACTGTGGCCAATAATACCTGACTTCCAAATTGGTTGTTGTTTTGTCACGCCCCAAATATCCACTGAGACCTACTCCGTGCAGATCTCGAATCAGTTTTTCACATAAAGATGAAACGGAAATGCAAAGTTGGTTGCCTTTAAACAAATACCCCATCGTTAATAGATAAATATTCTACTAATTCACGATTCACACACTTGCTTCAAATCTCCTTAAAGTCAGAATCATTTGCATACGGTTCCTTTAATCACTCAAATCCAACAATCTCCTATGACAGCGTGACCAGCAAACAGGCTTTCCGACTAAGGGCATCGCAACTCTATTCGAACTTCCAGATTTATGTCTAATCACAAAAGGAAATTTCTTGAGAAAAGTCACCCACCGAGCATGGATCTTGCTTATATGTTTTCTAATATTAATGAACTTCGGAGCTTGGTGGTCAATAAACAATATAAACTCATTCTGTACACGGTAGTGTTCCTATTACTTCAAAGCCCTCATAATTGCATAGAATTCTTACTCATAGGTACTCCATTTCCATCTTGCATCACTTAACTTTCTGAAAAGATAGCAAGGGGTCTCTTCTTTTAGAAGGGATAGCCCCAACACCCACACCACTAGCATCACACTCTACTTCAAAGATCTTCTCGAGGCTCGGCAAAGCTAATAGCGGAGTTGTTCACAACTTTTCCTAGATAAAGGTGAAGCTCTTATCTTGCTCCTCTCCCCAACTGAATATCCCCTTTTACCATTCCGTGAGTGGTGCCACAATAGTGCCAAAATGCCTGATAAATTGCTTATAGAAAATTGTCAAACCATGGAAAGTCTTTACTTGAGAAACTATTTTTGTTGTTGGCCAATCTCGTATTACTCTTTTCTTCTCTTCGTCCACCTATAGACCATCTTCACCAACCACAAAGCTTAGAAACAACAACTTATTTGTACAAAAAGTGCACTTCTTCAAGTTGATGTACAGCTGATTCTCCTTCAGAATATCTAGGACTTTCCTCAATTGAATCAAGTGATCTTCTTTAGACTTGCTATTAAATGGGTATATCATTGAAATAAGCTACAACAAAAGATCTGATGAAAGGATGAAAAACCTAGTTCATCACTCTCATAAAGGTGCTTGGGGTATTGGAGAGTCCGAATGGCATCACCAACCATTCATAAAGTCCATCTTTACTCTTGAAGGTAGTTTTCCATTCTTCCCTAAGTTTGATGTGGATCTGGTGGTAGTCATTGCAAAGGTCCATTTTCGAAAAGACCTTAGAACCCTCAAGCACATCTAACATGTCATCTAATTGCAAAATGGAAAACCTATACTCCATTGTTCTTTTATTGATGACACGACTATCAACACACATGTGCTACTTTTTGTCTTTATTTGGCACTAAGAGGACAAATGTTGCACACGGACTCATGCTCTTTCTTATGAATTCTTTCCTCAACGGCTCATAAATTTGCTCCCCTAAAATCTCATTCTCTTTCGAACTCATTCAGTAATGAGGAAAATTTGGAACCTAGGTACCGAATGAATCTAGTTCTGAATATTCATCATAGGAGGTAACTCATTCGACAATTCACCGGAAACCAAAACTTCAAATTCTTCCAATATTTCATGCACTTTGATGGAACACTCTCAGCATCCTTATTTGTTGTAAAACGCCCCTTAACCAAAACTGGATAAAAGCAATAAGGTTTTCCCACAGAATCTACAATCTCCTTCTCATTATTTTTAAGGGTAAGAAAACTTTCGATTCTTTGTTGGGTGGATTTCTCCGCCTACTTTAGAGGAACTATAGCGATCTTATTACTATCCCATGAAAGAGTACCACATTATCACGACTTTGAGTACTTCAAACTGCCATAGACCACCCAATAAAGAATGGCAAGCATCCATGTCTATGACATCACACAGAATTTTATCCTTATAATGCTTACCAATGGAAACAGGTACTTTGCAAGTCTCAACAACCTGAACGGAAAGATCTCTCTTCACCTAACCAAGGGAATAAGTTGTAGGAAGGTTCTAAGTTGACAATTTCAACAAATTCACCAACCTCTTCGATACAATGTTCTCATGGCTTATGTTGTCTACAATTATTTCACATACCTTATTATTGATAAAAAAAGCAAACGGAAGATATAGTGATGTTACCCCTCATACTTAAAAGGACAAAATGATCCGATACAATAGTAAAGCAACTCAACTCGTGCATACCAACATTCCACCTCAGTGTCTTCTTCTTCGTCCATAGTCTTCGATTCCACCAAATTGACCTACCTTGTTTTCGGACAGATACTTAAACGATGACCAAGCTTATGGTATCTATAACAAATATCTCATGTGGGCATATGGATTTGCATTCAAGAACCTCGAGTTTGACATCTATTTCCAAACCGAACAATGTTGTCAACATTATTCCTGTTAGGGTGATTGGGTTTGTCGCGTGGCCTTTCTTTTATCCAAAGGAACGAACGACGATGGTTCGACAGGTGGGAGAACTCTCTTGTAAAAGACTGCCCTCTTATTAGATTTTATCATCTCAACCTTCATAGCCATGTTAATGTCTTTCTGCAAAGTCCAAATATTCTGCAACTTAATTCCATCTTGAATAACCACCTTCAAACCACTGGTATACTTCGCTACCCTTTGATTTTCGAATTTTTGATAGGTTGTTTCGCTCTGCCAATCACATAAATTCATTGATGCAGTCTAATACAGTACGATTACCCCCACGTACATCCCAGGTACATACGATACAAAATCTATTCATAAACTACTGGTAGAAATCGACCCATCATAGACTACTTCATCCTTCTCCAAGTTCGAATCTAACTTTTTCCCTGTCTCCTTCGAACATTCTGTAATTGATTGTACTATGCTACTGCTGTAGACTTCAAACGAAACGTTACCATTTTAACCATCTGTCATTTGAAACATTCATAATTTTGAAAATTGTTCAACCTCTACCAACTAATCCAAGAAGTCCTCAATCTTCATATAACCAAAGAATCTTTCAAACTTTGCAACCTAAAGCGTTCCAATGATTTTCTAAATTTTTCGATGTAAAATCACCGTCCCTGATCAAGTTAATCATCTCCGGTGAGTGTTCAACCTTGGACCAACCTATTTAAGGCTGCATCTTATAGTTTTCTTTTTTCTACTTGTGACAGAATGGTTAGATGTTCTCCTTGTAATTCTGTTAACGCTATCGAATTGAGGGATAGACATAATATTGTAGAAGGGGCTGAATTTAGGGAGCCCACTATCACATCTTCCAAAGAGATTAGTGTGGCAATAATGATTGGATAATCATTTGGAGATTACCTCAGGCTCCTATTGACACTTCTAAGAGATGGGTGTTTCAGATTACCCCTCAATTATGGTAATTGCTAAGTAGATAGGTGTAAAAGGTCTTTAAGATTCACGAAAACATTGAGCTAATCATGTTCGAGCGAGACGAAAGGGTCTGTTATCCAAGGTCGAGGTATGTGGCCATTACCAACAACATTTTCAAGGGGGTTTAGGTTGCCCATACATCGCGTCTTTATGTTAGTGCTTCGGTCTTATGGTTTGGCACCAACCCAACTCAATCCTAATTCTTGGATTTAGTTAGTGGGGGTTGTGGATGTTATGGCGTAAGGTTAGCATCGGTGTGGATATGTCTTTCTCAATAGTTCATTCCATTTATGCACCAAAGACTTTTGTGGTGGGGATAAGTCAAGGGGATGGTACGATATGACCTCAAATGGGGCTTATTCTGCCTTTGGGTGGGCATGCTCTCGTCTATCAAGGATTGGAAGTGGAATTGAATTTGGACTTCTGGATGGTGGGACTACATGAAGGGTGGTCCCATTGTCGTCTAACAGTACCCACTTCTTTTTCGATTGCAAGTGAGTCCTTGTCAAACTGATTTACATTATATTTTCATGTTTCATGTTGGGTTTAAGCCCACTTGATGTGGGCTTAGGTTTTTATTAAAGCCCAACAAGCAAAACAAATGAAAATAAAAAGTGTTTGTGTGTGTATATGTGTGGGTTAGTCACCAAACACACACAAGAAAAACAGGCAGAGAGAAAGAGAGAGAGAGAAAAAAAGGCGTAGATTAGAGGGAGAAAATGAAAATGGAGAAAGAGAGGTAGTTTGCAAGATTCAACCGTGAATGCTCCTCCGATCTTTCCCAAATTACAGTATATCTTTGGCGACAATTCAGGCTACGTATCTACCGGTTGGATTGTCGATTCCCCTCTTGTATTGCATCAAATTGGTGACAATATCCAAACTTTAGTTTGATGTATTTTTATGAAATCCACCTTTGTGTGAAGTTTGTGTACCTCTAGTATTATCTAGAGAGAAACTTGTGTAACCTATTATTTTCATAGTGGAAGTTTTAATGTGGAGGGTTTTCCATGTTAAATTGGTGTGTTTATTTTTCTGTGATTGCTGCTAATTTGGTGCATAGTGGTATATTTATTGACTGACTTGTTATCCTAATTTTACACACAAAGAGGGAAAATTATTATTCCACTGTGGTTGGGCTTTATTGTTATAGAGACTGGTATTTTGTGTAATATTTCTCTCAACATTTCAGTATTTGACTATTGATGTATGCAGGTTTGTTGTCGAGGTGCAACATTACCGATGACCAATTTGACATTATTCGCGACATCTATAATTCAGCACAAAGGAACGTAGTTATCCAAGCTAATCGAGAAAAAATTGCCTTTTGTTGACCATGGGCTGATGACTAACTAGAGTAAGTTCGAACCATCCTTCATTCGTTAACAATTTTATTACGAGGCTTTTATATTTGTATTTTTTATTTTTCTTCTACACAGAATTTTGTTGAAAATAGACATTTAAGACTGGACTTTGTGACCATTAGGCAGAGTGTTGCCACTGTCAAGCAATCGAAAGACGACTCGACTGCTTATAAAAGGTAAAATGAAATATTGCTCCAACTGAGTAAGAGCCAATCTATTAATAAGGAGGATCACGAGGAGGAAGTGTCCCATTTGGGATGTCATCTTCTAGGGTAACAATAGCTAAGTTGCTGCTAACTTTACGAACTCGTATTCCCTCTAGGGTGTCTTTTAGACCAATAGGGTCTGTGCTATGACCTGAGGATAGAGTAGAGCCCCCACCTCGAACTGATGAGGCTTCTAGAAAAAGGAAACATTCCTAAAGTAGTGAGCCTCTAGCCACTTTTACAAAGCAAACAAACGTTTTTAGGGAGCAACTCAGAAGAGCTATCCTCGAAGTTTGTAGAGATGCTCTTGTCGGAGATGGCCTCAGCTGTCCTAGTCCATCACAAGTACTGGACCAAGGAGTCAAAAGATTATACATCTTATTACAAGGTAGCAGACCTCTTAAAGGTTAACAATGCTTGCCTGACTCGAGCCTTAAGCTTCAGGTTTACAGCTGAATGGGAGCTTAAGGAACTTAGGGCCAAGAATATTGATTTTCCGAAGAGGTTGAAGGTTGCTCTTCATTATAGGGATATGGTGAATGTCGCGAAAACTGAAATAGAAAGGGCTGAGTTGAAGTGGGCCAACTAAGAGTAAGCTGTCTGAGGCTAAGTCCGAGTTAGCCCAGGCGAAGAAAGAGTTGTATAAGGTAGAATGCCAGGTGGCTACCTTTCAATTTTCCTAACGAAGTAGACTTCCTTGCATGGTAGATGCGCTTCCATAGAAAGGGCTTCTCGCGGATGTTTAATGCAAGCATAGGAGGCAACATCTACATAAGGAAATCTGAAGTAGGGCCTCAAGTTGGGAAACCAGTTCGTCAGGTGCCCCACTTCTCTTTACGAAGTGTACTTCCTTGTATGGGGATGTACGTCCATGGCATGGGTTTATCGCAAATGTTTGGTGCAGCCGTGGGAAGCAACATCTAAATAAGGAGATTCGAAGTGTGGCCTCATGTTGGGAAACCAGTTCTCCTTATGAAGTAGACTTCCTTACATGGGAAATACATGCACTTCCATGGCAAGGGCTTTTCCTAGGTGTTTTGCTCAGTCGTGGGAAGCAAAAACTGCGTAAGGGGATCCAAAGTGGGGCCCTTACATAGCGGATATCTTTTGTAACGAAGAATGAACACGATAGAAAAATGACATTCTCATTAATCACAATAATCTTACAAGAGCTAGGAAAAGTCATCTAGCTAGGTTGATGAGCCTTGCTCATTGATAATATTTCCTAAGGAGTTCGATATTCCATGGATGAGGCTGGGTCTTTCCACCCAGGTCTTCAATTTGGTAACTGCCTGGCCTTAGTTCTCCTTTTATGTGATATAGGCCTTCTCAATTGGGGCCTAGTGTGTTGATACCTGGTTCCTTGGTAAAAAGAGATGTTCTTCTTAGTATGAGGTTCCATATGAGGAATGACCAATTCTTGACTTTTGCGTTGTAGTAACAGGTCGTCTTTCAATGATAAGAAGCGACCTTTATTTGTGAGTCATCTTTTTTTTCCTCAAAGAAGTCTAGTTCACATCTCCTTAATTTGTGGTTAGATATTTCGTTGAAGTGCAGACGACAAGGCGAAGGAAGTCCTACTTCAACTGGGCTCATGGCCTCAGCTACATAGGCCATGAAAAAATGAGTTTCTTCAGTAGCTATGCGGCTCATTGTGCGAATTTCCCATAATATTCATGGGAGCTCCTCTACCCAAGTACTGGACCAATCAGTGGAAAGATTATACATCTTATTATGAGGTAGCAGACCTCTTAAAGGTTAACAACGCTTGCCTGACCCGAGCCTTAAGCTTCAGGATTACAGCTGAATGGGAGCTTAAGGAACTTAGGGCCAAGAATATTGATTTTATGAAGAGGTTGAAGGTCCCTCTTCATTATAGGGATGTGGTGAATGTCGCGAGAACTGAAATAGAAAGGGCTGAGTTAAAGTAGGCTAACTAAGAGTAAGCTCTCTGAAGCTAAGTCTGAGTTAGCCCAGGCGAAGAAAGAGTTGTATAAGGCAGAATGCCAGGTGGCTGCCTTGACAAAGATAGTAGATCAATCCAATGAGCATCTGCGGATTACCACCGATGCTTTAGAGTCTTCAAATAGAAAGAAGATTGAGCTGAGGCATCTTGCTAAAGCTCAAAAGGAAGAAACTGAGTCCCTCAAGGCAAATGAGAAGTTAGTGGGAGAGGCGACAGTCCAAAACTTCATTGATAATTTTGAAAAGATGGCCCTCTATGACGACATCGCCATTTTTTAGGTGTGATCCATCCCGATGTGGGCATTACTTCCATTGTGGATGAATTCGGAGGTCCCATCGAGGGTCGTCTTGAGATGGAGAGGGCTGAAGAAGAGTTGTCTCCTCCAAGTGTGCAAATGCAGAGGATAAAAGGTAGGGACCATTGGGGTAGGGGACATTTTACTAGTTAATCCTTAGCCCTTTGTTAAACTTCAAATGTAATGGCTTAGGCCTCGCTTATTTTGTAACCTTATATCAATGAAATATCGTTTATTTTCACCAAGTGTTGACAGTTCTTCTATTTATAAATACTTACTTCATCGCCTTGTTTTGTAATCACATCAATTTGACGTCTTTATTGTGAAGTGATGAACTGATAATTTGAAATTCCAAATCTCGTAATGACCCTAGATTTACCATAAGTGTTGACGCTTCAGCCTTTGTAGACAAAACTTAGCACTTGTTGATGCCCTGGGAAGGAGCACCTCGGGTTGTGAAACAAGTTCTTCGAGGTGCCTTTCACTTTTCCTTACGAAGTAGACTTCCTTCCATATGAGATGCGCTTCCATGGAAAGGGCTTCTCTTGGATGTTTAATGCAACATCGGAGGCAACATCTACATAAAGGGATTGATAAGTGTTCCACACTCATGATATTTAT
>CAIGRT010124598.1:0-12703 GCA_903798405.1 Fraxinus platypoda | reverse complement strand
ATATATTTGGGATAAGAGAAAAAGGAAACTCAGTCTATATAATTGGGACGGATGGAGTATCTTTTATTGTTACTCTTTTCTCTTTTCGAAGTTTAGACTCTATTTTAATGAGATTTTAAAAAAATGTATTTTGAAATAGTAATTTTTTTAAAAATATATAGTTAGAAAATAAGGAAAAAAATTTGAATTTACGTATAATATTATCTTATTAAAGAATGTATGATTGAAAAAAAGAAAGGGAAAATATATTAAAATTAAAATATAGCCCAAATATCAGTTTAATTAAAAAATAATAATAAAAAAAAAATAAAAAATTGGATCATATCCCTTTCACCTCTGGTCCCCCGCAATCCCCATCTTCCTTAGTGACCCATACTAGGATAAATACTCACGTGATAACACGTGTATAGCACAAACTCGAAGATCGCTGAGTCACCGAGTCATTGACCCAGGTCGGTCCAGTGAAAAAGCAAATTTTTTTATTCATTGGAAATGACTGAAATTATTTGTTTATATGAACTAAACTGGAAAGATCGAATTCTTCACTCACTTTCGAACCCGCGAAATTTCAGAAAGGTATGTTTTATATTTATGTAAAACCCTTTTTCTTGCATTTGCTCTATTTATATTTTGTTAATTTCAATCATATGTAATTGTATATACGTCTGGAGAATATGTGAATTTTTAAAATTATGATTCGCTTACGTTTTCCATTTTTCCTTTAGTTAGTATATTCGTAATTATTAAATTTCGCATTTACACGTTTTACTATCAAAATGGAAAATTATGCGATAATTTTTTGTGCAAATAATTAATGACGATAATCCTCATCTATTATCATGTTTTGGTTGGGTGTGCATGCTCACATATAAGGTATGTATGTATTGTTGGATGGACTTTCTTGTAAAAGGGATACAAATACGATGAACAAGGGCCTTGGATATAGGCTGATTTTTATGCCATAAATGGCTTTGAGCTGTTCATTCTAAGTTGAGATTTGATGGTAATATGAAATCTTTGGGTTTGATAGCTGTATAAAAGTGTGGTGTTATTGAAGAAGAAAAAAATTATTGCAATTGAGTTTCCAGTTGCTTCGAAAATTTGCAGTGTTCATTTTGTTTTTGGCCCTTAGGGCTTCTAAGAGATTCTTCATTAGTGTAGAAAATTTCTAGAGAAACTCAAAGTGAATATGTAAACTGCGGGCATGGAGGTGGAAATATTTTTGGGGTTTGAGATAAAAGGGGAAAAATAAAGAGAGATAGCAAAGTGAAAACCATGAGTGATGTGCAAATTTCATTTTGTGAAAATTCATTTTTATACGTGGATTTTGACTATTGAATATTTTGACAATCTTGTTTTGTGTTCTCCTTTCTTTCACTTTTACATGATGACACAGACACATATATTAGCGAACTATCTTTCCATGGCTATCTGCAGTGCAGCAAATGTGATTAGTTGACAGATATTATACGATTTAGTTTTTTAACCACTAGTCATTGATTACTCTTTTGAAGAATTACCCATGACTGATCTTTTCTTAAAATGTTTTTTAAAGAATGAACTTTGACATTGGTTGATTGAAGTATAAATTCATTATTATTTTAGGCTGTAAATTGAGCTGACTGGAGGACTTAAAATGGGGATCAATACTGATACTGTTAAAGATGGATCTACTTCTATTGAAATTGTTAACTCTGGTGAAACGGAATCAGAATCAAATAACATTGATTCACTTGAAGTTATCTCGTCTAGTGGAGATATTACACTACAGATAAGAACTGCCGCAGAGATTTTGACGACGCTTGAACTAGATATAGCATGTTCCTCAGAGAAGTTGGTCAACTTAGACTTACTTCTTATGTACGTGGAAGAGAGGGAATATGATTTTGAGGCTTTCGTTTTGGATGACGAATCTACTCTGGACGGTTCTGATAAAAAGGCACTTGAATTCGATCTTTTATCTGGGATTTTGGACTCTGAGGTCAAAGAACTGGATAATTTTCTATCCTCTCTTCAAATGGAGATTCTAAGTTCTCGAGGGGTTATATCTTCATTCAAGCAGTTTGGTGAAGCTTTTAAGGGAATGGAAGAAAAGTTGTATGATTGTGAGGAACGCTTAAAGCAGTCATTTGAGCGGGTCTCAGAAATACAGGCACAGTCTTCCAGATTCCAAAAGATCTTGTTGACTTCTGGCAGCGACGAAAACTGTGAGTTTATTACATACTGAAATTAATTTTTATTTGTGAAATGTCATTGTATATATGGTTCTGCACAGATTTACACAAGTTTTTTAGTGCCTATTTATTTGAGTTATAGTTTTAGATTAAGTATCCCATGTGGAGTTGGGTTCCACAATCCTTGAACTGGAATTGCAACATGTAATTGAGCGGATTCTGATAATTTACTGCTTTAAACACCCTCTACCTTATTATCTGCAACTCCTTTTCGTCAAAATGGGAGCAAATAAGTACACCTTTGTTCCATTTTTTCTTGGTGGGTGGACTGGGCAAATAAGTACACCTTTGTTATTTAGTTACTGCTGCATATCAGATGTCATTAACATCTGAATTTCCTATCTTCAACTTAAAATAAAATAGTTCTTCTGTCTTATGCTAATAATGATTGAACATCTTGACAGGGAAGGACAATAAAGAGGTGATGAGTTTTGTGAATGGTGATCTTTTACGCCAAAATACAAAGATAAAAATGAAGACCGTGGAAGAGCAGAGGAAAATTTTGCAGATGCTTGAGAAGTCTTTGGCCAGAGAATTAGATCTGGAGAAGAAGCTCAACGAGTTTACACAAACTGAAGAAGATTTGAATATTAAGCTGCAACAAGAAGTTTGCTGCATAGAAGAAGAAGTTGAAGTTACCTCGGAAAGACTGTTTGAGGCAGAAAATACTGCTGAAATCCTTTCAGGGATTTCAAAAGAACTATTGGGACGAGTCCAGATTTTACAGTTTAATCTTAGTGCTTCAATCCAGAGAGAAGGGGGTTTGAGATCTAAACTTCAAGATCTAAATGAGCAGTTGAAAGATAAAGAGTGTGCTTTACAAAACTCTGAGAGCACCAGGAGAGAACTTGTGGAAAAGGTGACTACACTTGAACAGAAACTGAAAGATTTTGAGTCTCACTTGCAAACGGTGAAGGATTCTTCCGACGAGAATGAAGAGTTATCCTCTAAGATTCATGAAACTGAAAGTATAATTAATCAATTGAAGGAAAAAGCTTATGATGCAGAACAAAGGTCTGAGAGTACCGAAGCTGAGTGTAAATTGCTTAGAGAGTCTAATGTGGAGCTTAATAAAGAACTTTGTATCCTTACGAGTATTATTACTAGTTCAGATGAGAGGGTGGAAGAGCTTGAGAGGAAGTTGAAGGACTCTGAAATTAAGCGAGAGCATGCAGTTGCATTTGCTGAAGCTAGTCAGGAGAAGCAAAGCATGTTAGATTGCACGGTTAAGGATATGGAAAATTTAATAGAAAATCTGAAATCAAAGGTTTCAAAAGCTGAAAGACACACTGAGAATGCTGAAGAAAAGTGTATCATATTGTCAGAGTCCAATGCTGATCTCAGGAAAAGAATAAATATTCTAACGAGTAGAACAGAAGAGTTGGAGGCATCTTTACATCAGGCCGAGGAAGCAAAAAAGGAAACTGCAAAGGACATTGGCGTTCACACTAAATTTATAGCAGATTTAGTTGTGCAGTTGGCTCTTGAAAGAGAACGCCTTCATAAGCAGGTTTTCAGCCCCCCAATCTTTCTTATTGTGCACTCATAATTTGGTCACTACTTGACCAGCCTCATTTATTTATCTTTCAAAGCCAGTTATCTATTAATATCTTTCTTTTTTGTCCCTCCCTTTTCATTATTGATGTAGTTTTTTTTCCCCTTTTGAGTAAACTGAGTTAGTTATCCTGGACCACAGATCTTCTACAAAGCCATTTAGAAATTTTGTGATCTCTTATCACTCGATGTTGAAGATGAAATTCTGATAGAAATGCATCAAATCAAACCCTGAAGCCTCTGTTATTATCCTCGAGAAATGTCTTATATTAAAAAAATGCTTGACAAAGCCTTGTTTATTTAATAGATTGGAAAGAAGTGTTGAGATTGTCGTCTGTCACAACTTTTCCTGCTATAAGCCACTCAACACCAGATCTCTAGGCTTTTATTTGAATTGACTATGTGCTCTTCTCCTGTTCTCGTTTTCTCATTTTCTTCTCTCTCTGCCTTTCCAATGACCCATTCTATGGGTAGAAGGAAATGTACTTTACTAATTGATGTTGTAATCCAAAATTCCAAATTGCTGGACAGTACTCTGGAATATATAATACTATCCCCTGATTGTTTTGACAGTATCTTTAGATTCTGAGAGTATTATTTATGCAGGTTTTATCATTAGTGAAGGAGAAAAAATTTGAAGTAAAGCATTTACCGGAAATGTGTGTGGATCCCACAGTTACTACAACTGTGAATTCCAAAGGAAATACCGAAGAATCTATGCTTTCTGAGAATGACTCTATAAATGCAACTTCTGCTGAAGAAAGTAATGAGCTAACAACTGAGTCTTTAGCTACCAGTCATGAGGTATGTGCTTCAGTAAGTGTTTAATGTTTATTCTCGTCAGTTCTTATTGGAATAAAACTGGTATAGATAAACGAGGATGAAATTTTTTCTGTTGTGAGTAGTAAAAACTTTTTGATACTAAAAGTCCGTGTTCTAAAAAGATCGCCTAAGCGCCACCTAGGCTCGAAACTCAGACAAAACGCCTCACTTCGTACTTGGACATTTTTTTCCCAATTCCTAAACGGTTGAATTTTTTCCTCTCTTTTTCATCTTCCCTAGATGCGCTTTATTAGTTTTTTTTCCTTTTTTTTAAAAGTCTTTTATTTGACTTTAGCTTATTAATTTTTTTTATTTAAAAAAAAATTTCATTTGACTTTAATTTCAAGTTTTTAAAAGATTTTATCTGTACAAAAGTTAAAAATGGCTTTATCTAAATATTTAAATAAGATTTAAGGTACGATGTTATCTACATTATGTAATTATGATTTTGAGATTCATTATTTGTTGCAAACTCCAAAAGCATGTATGAAGTTTTTATAAATCTATTAAGTAGAACTTGTCTAGTTGAAAATTGAAACTATAAAAAATATTCAAATTTTTGCATTTTGAAAACTTGAAAATTGTATAATTGATTAATGATAGGAATTATTAAGTAAATATAGTATTTTATAATTTTAAATGTTTGATATGTACTATTTTAATTATTAAATAATTAAAAATTTAAGATAATATTAAAAATAAGAAAACTTTTTTTTACGCCTAAGCCTCGCTTAAGCTTGTAAAGCTTGAAGCTTCGCTTTCACGTTTAGTCACACTTTACGTTTTTTTGAACGCGGCTTATATGTATGTTTTTAAAATGACCAGTCAAAACACTAATTTAATGGGATACAAATTTTGAAATGGAAGTTAACACGAGTTAGGTTTCTCACCTGTGTTACTTCTCTTTGTGCAACTGTTGACACTAAGCCCCTGTTTGGTGCATTATCAACCCAAGAATGCATTTTTTTTTATGTGATGAGAATATGTGGTTGAAAAAGAAGGAAAAGTTATTAGTGTGATGGAAAATATTATTTTATTAAAGAATGTGTGGTTGAAAATGAGTAGAAAAATGAGAATGAAAAAAATAATGTGGCTCAAACGGGGCTAAATCATAGTATCTTAGTTGGTTTTCATCTCCATGTCTTGTCCACTTGAAGACAACACAAGTTCAGGGACAAGAAATTCCGTAATTTCATTTTTCTTCTCATTTCCTAGTAAATTAATATCATTCTCCGATTTCTGTTGTAATCTTTCCCCGAACTTGTCTCCCTTGTCAAATACATCATGCTGGTGTTTGGCTTCCATTAATTTTTTTACAATTTTTTCTTTCTTAATTTTAACCACANTTTGAAGATTTTGGGAGTCCAATTCATCATCGGCCGGTAGAAGATTTGGCCTTTGCAGTTGTCCGATTCATTCAGAAAGGAGGCTCTTTTGTGAACTACTACATGGTTGACACCGGTCCTTCAATTTATCTATTTATTTTTAAAATTTTGGCCATGTTTTGACACTCATTCTCATTTTTTTTTCTCTTTCTTCATTTTAACCACACATTCTCCAAATAAAATAATATTACATACAAATCTAAAACTTTTCATTATTTTTCAACCACACATTCTCCCATCAATCACTATTCCAAAATTTATAATTTCTTTAAAATGGGGGCCAAACAACCTCTGTATGTTCATTCACTGCTGAAACATTGGCATATGCCTACCAGGAAATGGCTGTGTAATTAATTATTTTGAATGTAGAAACCTGCATTGTGACCATCTGATAGGTTGAATTTTAGCAACTGTAGTAAGATTTGTTTGGCTAAGCTTAACAAAAGAAAGTCACTTTTAACTTTTTGTTTCTAAACATGTTTGGATATGTTACCTTTTTCTTACTTTTAATGAATAAAGTTACTCCCCTTACAGTCAAATAAGTAAATTATTTTAATTTTAACCAATAATTTTTTTTTTAGATTTTATTATTTTTTAACTTATTCACTTGAACTGCCATGCTAGGCTTAAACAACTTTTTAAGCTTAGTTAAACCTGCTTTGGCTGAGGACCTTAGTTGCCCTAAGCAAATGGATAAGCTTTTAAGAGCATTTCTATCGGATAATGGTACATGTTAATTCCATAGGTGTATCGTCCTTGTAATTATGCCGTTCTTTATCTTGTTTCTAAATGTTGCTTTTCTCTAAACATTGTCGAGGAGCCTTGTGATGACGTCAACATACAAGTCTTTTTAATTAATATGCTTTTACTCGTCAAATGAAAGTTTTATATTATTATTATTATTATTTTGAGCATGTTTGGCTAATCCTAAAAATAAGTTGGAAGTACTTTCTACATAAGTAGAGATTTTCTTTCTACAAAAGTAGGTTTTGTGCCAAAAAAAAAAAAGAAATTCTTAAATATGTTTGAAAATAGGTGACTCAAAGTTTACATTTAAACTTTCCAGTTCCCTTTTCAGACATGGTGGTGGATTTGTTCGAGGCATCCACCAAATCTTATACTATTTTTGGGTGAATTATATTAGAATTGTAAAATATGAATTGTTATGATGGTTACGCATCGTACTTACATTAATTTATTATTTGTTTTAGATGGGCAATAAGCTTGGAGACACGACTACGAGTGAGACAAATATGGAGCGTGCAGATTCTACCTCCGATCCTGAGACAATAAGGAATATAGATGCAAATGTGCTCGACTTCAAGTATGTCCTCATGGCACTTGTAGTGTTGATTTCAGCTTTTGCAGCTTATTTGTTTCAAAACTAAATGAGCAATCTTGATACTTTTAGCTGCTTCAGCTTCGTCATGTGTTCCAAATACCTACATGGATTTTACATGTTCTTTTTAAATGATCATATAAAGTTCTGAAATAGCATCGGAAATGGAATTTCTTGATGACCAGAGTTGGGAAATTGTTCGATATATCTAGAGGGCAACTTGTGGGCAAATTTCACTAGTAGAAATTTCTCGAGCTCTCCATCTCCTCAACTTTTTATCTGTATTTTTGCCAGAATAATGCCTACTTGTAAATAAGGAGTAACAGAAAGTTTTACAGATTGATATAGATTTTGATCCAATTATATATCAACAAATAATGTGTTTGTAAACTAACCTGTAAGTGGTGATGTACACGTAGCGTAACCGATTTTGCTACATAACTATATCCGATAATGAAAGAATTGTTTTCTTGTTCCACAGTGAAGGTTTGATTTTCCTGCATTTTTTTATTTAATTTTTTCAGTTTCCGTGTCTGCTTGCTGAATGGATTTTAAACTCGATTAAAAGGAAAAAAAAAAAAAGTTTGATTAGGTAAAACCAGGCCATGTTTCTTGGAAGTTTATTTTGTATTATTGTTACTTTCTTATTTACTCAATAAATTATGTGGAATGTTGCTTACAGAATTTATTTAGTAAATTATGTGGAACGTTGTTGGCAATTCCTTCCAGCTTTAAGCAAATTTCTTATACTGAGGTCATGATTTTTTGCTTTGGCAATGACTTGAAACATTTCTGCGAAGCTATCCTAGATAGATTGCTGATGCGTGTAAAAATGAAATTAGTTGACTTTTTCATCTAGTAGAATTATTTTATTTATGTTGAAAATGTTGTCTCTAGATTTGGCCTATGTTTGACGGATATTAAAATCTAAATTTTTGTCTAAAACTTACACGGGACGCTGTCGAGTCCTTCCTCTAGACATAGGTTCATCATGGCAAGGGCATATCGACATGTAGAACCCATTCGCAAAGTCAACAATTAATTTTAACCACATATTTTATGGATAAGTAATGTTATTTATCATCATGACGATAGAACATCGGTTATGTGACGATCCATTATTTTTGAAATGTTTCAGAGCGATTCACATGCAATTATAAGAATTATCTCGATTAAACTTGAAAATGAAGTTAATATAATTAAACCTCATCAAATGAATGTAACCATAAGTTAATAATCTCGTTTGGACAATATATCGTTTTCTGTCTCACCTTACACGGGAGGTCACCGACCTTTATTTTGGGCGGTTAATGAACTTTCACCCTAATTGCAATTAAATATTAAATTTCAATTTGAAGTAATCGAGACATAAATTATACATTCACACAAGGCTCAAATTCACAATTTTTCAAAGGCAATCAGTAATTAATTAAATGTATTTGAAATGAAAAAAAATGATCAAATATCAAGAAAAAAAAAAAAAAAAATTCAAGCATCATATTCCCCTGAGCAAAACAAGGAAACATGGTATAATTTCTTCGAAGAACCAAAACCTTGATTCAGTAAACATGACTTATAGCTTGTTTGGGATAGATTAAAATTGAATTAAAATTGAAAATATAGTCGTTATTGGGTCCCACTCGTCTAATCAAAGTCAACAATAACGGCTAATTTTTTTAATTTTAATCCAATTTTAATCTATCTCAAACATGCTCTTATAAAGTGATTTGAAAAATCTACGAGGCACGAGATGCAAAAAAAACTTTTATGAATTCTTATAATACCATACTCATTGTCTACACCTACGGTATAATGATTTAAGAGTAAACAGAGTGACTTTAGCGTAAAAATCAGCTATCAAACTATGAAAATGTGTGGTTCAACCAGATCCTGATGAATCGGGGGCGATTTTTGTGGTTTCATATGGTCGAATTTTAAAATGGAAAAATTAACTCATGTTGTACAATGAAATCAAATTCGATTCAGGATAGGAGAGAGGAGAAGCATTGCTGCGCCATTGAACTCGAGAGTTGGGTTTTGGCATGTATATATTCGGTTTCTTTGTCATTTTTGTTTACTCTGCTTTTGCCGATGATATCGTTGGCCTTCTCTTCTCTCGTCTCGAGTTCTACCGTCTGCTTTGGGCATATGAACTTTAATTTAAATCAAAGTTAAAAATTAATTTTAGAGCTTGTATGGGAGGAATTAAAATCGGATTAAAATTGAAAATATAGCCGTTATTGTTGACTTTTATTAGACGAGTGAGACCCAATAACGACCATATTTTCAATTTTAATTGGCTTTTAATCCCTCCCGAACGGGGCCATAAATCGGATTAAAATTGAAAATATAGCCGTTAGTGTTGACTTTTATTAGACGAGTGAGATCCAATAACGGCTATATTTTCAATTTTAATTGGATTAAAATCCCTCCCAAACAAGCTCTTAACAATATATTTTATAGCATTCACAACTTTTTAATGATATATTTCATTAATTATTATTAAAATTTACTAAAAAATTGATTTTAACGGGTTTATTTATTTATATATTAATTAGTAATTTACTCGGGTTTGATCCCAAAATAATCTTTTTACGTCTGCCATTCATCCATTCGGGTCAATGATTGGGCCGACTTTATTTTGTAGAAATTATTCCGTCACCTGTTTTGTGGAAGCATTATAAGCAATGAAATCGAAAATAGTACTAAATAAAATCCCCTTTGCTACAGATAAATTTCACGTCGCATAACATCAAGATCAATTGCTCTAATGGAGTTCTCCGATGTCAACCGTTTCCACCGCCGCGAACCGCTGCCGCAGACTCAACAAACCTCCTTGAGGCCCAATTCCAGCACCACTACTAGGGCCTATCAAGAATCGGAGCACGAAGAAGATGAATTGAATCGACACAGCTCATTTTTGCTCGATTTCGATTCATTGGGGCCACCCAGTAATTCGAATTCCTGTTTCTTTGATGACTACAACACCAGTTCCAATTTTGGTTTCGATTTTAATGCAGAACCCGATAGCTGGGGTTGCGAGTATGCGGATTCCTCACCTGACCGAAATTGCTGTTTATGTCGAGAAGGATACGACGAGCCGATGAATTTTGTTACCGATCTGTTCGAGTCTCGCGAAGCCCATATTCTCGAGGACCCAATTCGGGAGTTCGATTCAGGTCCGTCGGAGGATATGGGGATGGAATTTGGGTTCGGTCCGGGACTTGGATCGGATACGGTCCCGGTGGAGCTTGGGGTTCGGGTTGAGGGCTCGAATTCGGTGTCTGATTTCGGTGAACTTGAGGTAAATTCCGGGTTTATTGTTAATGATGACGACAATTATGAGAGGTTTGGGGTGAATGATTATCGTATCACTGAAAACGAAAGAGAAGAGTTTGAGTGGGAGGAGGTGAATGAGAGAAACCAATTTGACGAGAGAGTGAATTTTGACTCCGTGATTGATCGAATTGGGGGAGTCTTGGTTTCTTCAAATGTTCCATCCCCAGAAGGCGAGGATTCATTCTTAGATGCAGTAGAAGGCGAATTAGAAGAAGAAGACGATGACGACGAAGACGAAGAGAGAAATGTCGAGTGGGAAGTGCTCATGACAGTGAATAATTTGGATAGGGATTTTGGTTTTGAGAACCAAGAAGAATATATCAATGAGAGTGAATTTGCTCGTTTTGATCTTCCAGAATTGGTGGAACAATTGGTGGAGAATGAGAATGCTGTAAAGGTTGGTCTGCCTGCATCGAAATCCGTGGTGGAGAATTTGCCTACAATGGTGTTGACAGTTGGCGAAGTGCGGCAGAACAATGATTCTGTTGTTTGTGCAGTTTGTAAGGAGGATGTTGCAGCTGGAGAAAAGATGACTAGAATGCCTTGCTTCCATCTTTATCATGGGGACTGCATTTTGCCATGGCTTGAGATCAGGAATACATGCCCTGTTTGTAGGTATGAATTGCCTACAGACGATGCAGATTATGAGAAGAGACGAAGGGATAGGGGTGGTGATGGAGTTGCTCGTCACTTGGTCGATGATTTACAGGTGAGCAGACTATTTTTGCTTTGAAAATGTGTAGGAATCTGTAGAATATGGATTTATAATGCATATTTTACCTTTTGGGATGATACAACGCCGAACTTTTTGGTTTTGTATGTTGCTCAGTAATCTCGTTTCTCGATTTCAAGATTGCATGTGTATTGTTGATATATTGTTGGAATAAATTTCTCTTGTGCAATCACGAAACGGAATTTAAGTGATTATACCTTAATGGATTGTTTGGTTACGTGGATTGCGCAACATATTTGGCAGTATTAAGCAAGAAAAGAAAGCTAAAATTTTATTCATTCTAATGCTATGCCAATATACACCTGTTTTAGCCTGGATTGAGTTGTTGGTGAGCATCTGTGTGATTTCTGTTTTCCCTTGAGATTGTGATTAGTTTCATTTGTATCTTCGTCTGTGATCAAAAGGGAAAATCCTTAGAAGTTTGGTGATCTATCAACAACTGCCTGTTTCGTGTTGGTTGAAAGTTTTTTGGAAATAAAGTCGGGTGTTCAGATGAATAATGGAGACCTTTCAATAGCTTAGTCCGTGTAATTTTGGGTCAAGCCGACCAAGTCATTTAATGGAATATTTGGACTCTGTCTCATTCTACTTTTCTTTGATAAAGACATAAAAGGATATGTAATTGTTACCACACACGAAATGATGAAGGTAGTTTACCAAGCCACCCACTTGGGAAGTTAGTTTCCAGGAAGAAGCAACTACTCTTTATTGTATTCAAGAAGTAAAAGTAAACTTACCGGTGGCTCACACCCCAGCAAATGTAGGGCCGCAAACAGCTTCCTTCCGCTTTTGGTGCTCTTATGTAGATCTCTGGATTTCATCCCTAAACAACACAGCTCTAGGCGTATAATTTCTCATAGAATCTCGAGTTTTCCTAGCCACTTTGTTATCTTCATCTCCCGAGCTAGTATAGTATTAATGGTTTTCATTTTTCCAATATGAACCACCCCTTGCCCAGCTCGACGAGTTCTCTATCTTTATTGATCTGAATAGTATATAGCATGAGAATTGTGTGTGTGTAAATTTTCCTATTTTTTAGCATTCACTTTCAGAGGGATGTATCTTGGAAATATTTTTTTCCTATGGGATCAAACTGCAAGGCCATTTATGTAGGCAACGACTTGTGAAGAATTCAATATATAAGAAAGAATACAAAGAATTATATGGTTCGGCGCAGTGTGGCAAACCTATATTCACTGGAGAAGAGAGAAGACTATATTCACTTATATCCGAAGTGTTACAATGACACATATATAGTTATATTACAACAATATTGCCTTATTATAGATGAGACAAT
>CAIGRT010124585.1:0-19422 GCA_903798405.1 Fraxinus platypoda | reverse complement strand
AGCAAGCTTAGAAAGATTAATATTGTCCCCATTAAATTCTTCCTTGGAAAAAAATTTGGCTACCAAAAACTTTTCATTTAAATCTTAATAGAATATTATCATTATGAAATTTTACTAAATATTATGTTAGATAAAAATTTACTGAACTTTCACAACAGTTTAGCTTTTCATTATTATTTAATAGACTAACGTTACCTTAAAAATATCAAAGCATACAACTTGTGTATATATATGTAGGTACGAGAAAAGAAATAAACTAATAGCAATCAGCCAATCACGTTTGGAATGAGCTAAAGATGTTTGATTACAAGTGGATATCAGTGGCTATCACTTGCTTTTCGTACATTTCTATCTCCCCTCTCTCTCTGTGGAGCCACACAGAAACATATAGGATATCAGTGGCAGTCACTTGCTTTTCGTACATTTCTATCTCCTCTCTCTCTCTCTCTGTGGAGCCACACAGAAACATATATGATATCAGTGGCAATCACTTGCCTTTCGTACATTTCTATATCCTCTCTCTCTCTCTCTCTCTCAGGGCCAAGAGATAATAACCTTTCTCTCTCCTCTTTCTCTTTCTTCGTGGGATCAAGAAAGATGATTCTCAAGGCCCTGAGTCTTTCTTGTTTATAGTTTATTTCTCATCACACAATTTCTTAATAAACTTTTTGGCTCTCTCTCTGTATGGTCAGAGAAAAACAAATAGGTAATAGCTAAATCTTAGCTCTTTATATTTATTTTAAACAGAGATTTTGTGGGATTGCTTTCTTTTGTGTTGTTATCTGATATGGATGAAATCTTTACCTTTCTTGTTCATTTGTATCCTTAAATTTTATTACTCATCCGTCCTTGAAGATAGGTTTGCTTTCTTTTTTTCCTCTTCCAAATTATAGGTCATTTTTTTTGTTGGGACCATAATTAATTTTTTTAATTTTGTAATATGTCCTTATTTGATGTGCCTTGTTTTTAATAAATATAGATTTAAAATATTAATCATATTTAAAATTGGTCTAGCTTAATTAATAAATTGATGTGCCTTGTTTTTAATAAATATTATTTAGATTTTAAAATATGAAAATATTTTTAAGTTTTTGTTTGATTTAAAAAATTGCAAATTACATATGATAATTGTTTGAAGCGTTGATGTGATAAGTTTGAGAAAAAAAAATTAAGTATGACAAGAATTATGATATTGATAAGCACAAGCTTATTTTCTAAGCTGCAAATTGTTAAAAATTATTTGTCAAAAGATACTAAAAAAGTGATTGAAGTTTTAGACTATATTAAAAATGACGACTGGTTTTCAGATGTGTGGATTACTTATAGAATTTTATAGATATATCAATTACAGTTGTATCTATCAAGAAGACCTTTTCAAAGTTGAAGTCGTTAAAATCCTATTTTTGATCATCAATATCATAAAAAGGGTTGAATAAATTGATCATGGCATCTATTGAAAAAGAAGTGCTAAAACAAATTGATTGTAATCATATAGTTGTTGATTTTTTATCAAAAAATTCTAGAAAAATAAATTTAGCTTTTGTTTGATGCCCATTATCGAGAGAAAATGAGTTTTATAATGGTGAATTTTTTGAGAATAAATGATTAGAAAGTAGAAAAAATTGAGTTTATGTATAAAATATTTTATTTTAAAAATATATGGTTGAAAATGAGTTTTAAAATAATGGGAATCAAATGGAGGCTTAATCTAGACATTCGAAAGTTTTAGATTATTACTATTATTTGAATGTTTTTATTTAATAAGAATTATTCTTATTTTGCGTATGGGCCTCATATTTAAAATTGGTCTAAGGCCCCCCACAATCTTAGAGTAGGCCCTGGAATGAATCATATAGAAATCAATGCTATTGCGTAGGTCAATGGTGATTGCCCTTCAAGTAAAATATTTAGAAAAATAGAAAAGAAATAAACTTGAATTGAATATAAACATAAGAAATTAGAATCGTGCTACAGTGCTAGAAAGGTCGATTTAAAATATAGTTAATTTTTCCATCTAATCATATCTTGCCAATACCATTATGTCAAGGCATTTGTCAACATCTTTCTAGCAAGGATTTTGCTACTTTCCCAGAAGAAATTTAACATATGTAATGACATAATTCGAAGTGGTAGCAAATGATTTGATCGAAAAGCTGACTGTGTTTAAAATAGTCCAATGATGAAATGTCACGTCGCATTATGTCACTGTAGCATAATTCTTCTAGCATAGTGGTTTTATTCAAGAAATTAAGAATTACAGTAATCTTCACCAACAACGTTAGGGGGTCTATCGGGGATCGTGGCTTTTTGAACTGGTTAGTGTTCGAAATACATTTAGGATACGTTTGATTGCCAATATTTTTCATGAAAAATGTGTTTTTCCACCTAATTTATTACTTTTGTGCTGTTTGATTGGCAAATTTTTTCACGGGAAATATTTTCTTCCTTTGGTCACGTGACCATATTTTTTTTGAAAACAAGGAAAATATTTTTAGGGAGATGTGATTTTTATTTTTTAAGAAATTCACTCTCTCTTTCTCTCTATCCCTTTTCCGTCATCTACTCACCAATAAAAAATTGACTTGAAAACTAAATTAATCGAACACATTTAGTTAATAATTTTAATACAAATAAGTTCTAGGCAATTGAATTGCTGAGAATTTATTTTCTTTCCATATAAATTACATACTCACAATCAAACGCATCCCTAATAAAATTTCTCAAATACCTTTCATTTCAAATGAAAGAAAAAAGGGAAAAATTCAGAAAGAAAAGGAAAAAATCTTACTGAAGAAATCAACTTCAACACGATGATTCATCATCTTCTTCTTCACCATCTTCTACACATTTGATGTTTGGGATGACTTTGGTGATTTTTGGGACGAAATTAGTCGAAAATGACGAACTCCTCTGTGCTCACAGTCGTCGGAAAACCAAACGATCATGTGTCTGGAGCCAAACTACCCAGGCGTTCGGGCACAGACGTCCAGACAATAGTCCGGGGGTCTGTGCCCTGACGGTGGTCCGAACGTTTGTGCTATTTTAAAGCTATCTTCGTGAGAAGGCAATTGCGATGAATAAAGAATAATGTAAGATTCGAACCTTGGTCCAAATTGGTGCTTACAAAATTTTGAATTGAAGTCGCGTTTTTTATATTGCAACTTTATTAAAAATGCACGTTTAACTGGATCGAGATACGTGGTTACATCTTGGCCGTAGGTTTTGCTTCTGGAATCTTCTATTATTGGTGTCGTTTCACTGGCACACGATTTTGAGGGTTTCACTCTTTGGCTATGGTTTTGAAGGAAGTTCTCTCGTTTTCTAGGATTCTCTTCTTCTATTTTCTTTCTACCAAATTTTTGATTTGAGATTCTCGATTTGTAATCTTTAGCCCCTGTTTTAATGATATTCTGAGTGAATATCTATAAGAGAGTTTGAGTTCTCTCGAGTTACTGTTTATGTGGGTTTATGAAGATTCTTGGTAATTTTTTGTGGGTCGATCGTTGTATCTTTGAAAGATAAGTGTTTTTCAGTGCATTGGCGGAACATTTATAACATTTGTTACCATTTTGAGCTATATAATGGAATCGAGCATAAATTCAATTTATTGGATGCTCAATGGGGGACGTAGGCGTTAGAAATGGTCGCCGAACCTTCGAGGCTTAGACCGAAAGAAATCGATTGTGTTATCTTTAAGTTTTGCACTCTTTAAATTCAATTTATTGGATGCTTAATGGGCATATAGGCGTTAGAAATGGTCGTCGAACCTCCGAGGCTTAGACCGAAAGAAATCGATTGTATTATCTTTATTTTCTGAAAGATCGTTTTATTGCTGCTTTTCAACATTAATATGGCGTGTTTCTGATCTTACAAATAATTTAGGCTTATTTGACGTGTGAAAACTTGAAAGTGGGCACTTAAAAATGCAGCCAGCTCCCCGTCCTAAATAGTTGACCGGATGGGTATTTGACCTCTTCTCTGAGGTCATTTTGCTTCCCCTAATTAATTAATTTAAGAAAACAGATTGTCCTTAGAATCAAAACAAGAAACGAGTGATGCAATTCCTTATTATTCCAACGTCAGTCAGTTGAGTCGAGGTCAGTCCAGAAAGAGAAACAAGAAAAATGATGATATCAAATGGAATCGAAGACGAGGAGAAATGGCTTGCCGAAGGCATCGCCGGAATTCAACACAATGCATTTTATTTGCATCGCGCTTTGGTAACTTCCAAATTTAATTCTCAGAGCCCTAGATTCTCAAGTTAAATGCAATTTTAATTTGTTCGTATTTGAAAAAATTCAGGATTCGAATAATCTGAGAGAAGCACTTAAATACTCGGCGCAGTTGTTGTCTGAGCTTCGAACTTCGAGACTCTCGCCTCACAAATATTATGAGCTATGTAAGATTCCTGGATCCAAATTCTCCTGGTGATCTATTTTATTATTTAGAGTTTATATGTTTATTCCGTGAATTGTTTGTTTTATTCACTTTATGGAATAGATATGCGCGTGTTTGATGAATTGAGGAGGCTGGAAATGTTCTTCAAGGATGAGGATAGGCATGGTTGTCCAGTGGTTGATCTATATGAACTTGTTCAACATGCTGGAAACATTTTGCCTCGACTGTAAGTCTCATAGAGTTGGGTACTAATTTTATGTTGCTTACTTCACCTTTTATATGCATAGTTAACGATTTAACAATATTTCATCTTATATTACATGGTTTAAGGATTTCTCTGATTATGCTGGAGTTGTGATTTGTGTTGGAGTTTGTTATATTGGCTTCATTTATCAATATCTTTATATATGTGCGTTATATTGTACAAATTATTGCTGCTTGCACTTTTAAGCTGGTTCTACACACCTGCTATCCTTGTGTAGCATAGTGAGAAGGCTTTGGATTTCAACCGTCTAACTGTGTTCCATTTACTGATTAATTTAAGCAGTTTTGAGTTTCTTTTTCTTTAAATCACTCTCCATTGATGAAGAATATAGAATGAATATTTAAATATCTGGTGATCAACAGAAAAGAAATTGATATCTATTTAGTCATGCATGGTTTTGAAGCTCGGAATCGTATAGACAAATTTCATATTCCTTCAATTTGATTTGATAATGGTCTAATCTTAATTAAAAACTCTAGATCGATGTTTAAAAAGGTATAATTGGGTACTGAAGTGTTTTTCCTTGGTGAGGTGAAACAAAAAATTGTTAAAAATTTAAAAATGCAAAAAGGAGTGCATAATAAATCATAAACAATCTTCAAAATTCACAATAGATCAAATTAAAGTTTGCAAACAAACAAAAATAATTCTACAAAACAAAAAGAAACTATTAGTTTAGTGGTGGGAAATGTACTATTCCCTAAGTGGGTCTAGTATAAACATAATTTTCTAACTTTTTATTAATAACTGATTGCGTAATAACTAATTGCCAAGGTGAGCTAGTTAGAAAACAAATTTTTTTATTTTATTTCATTATTTATTTATTTAGTGTTTTAGTAGTAGATATTGGGTCCTTGGCTATTCCCCGAAGTGGCTCAATTAGAAATTTCAATGCTTTGTGAGCCCACGCCTAAAGAAAAGTAAACAAGTGTGGAGAGTTAAGGAGCATACTCCTCACAAGCCTTGAGGCATGTGCCCCACTCAATTGAGGCGTGCACCTCCAAGAAATACCTCACAATCAGTGCCTTGAGGTGTTTTTTGTTCGCTTCGCTCTGGGGTGGGTCTCAATCGGGATATTTAAACAATGCTCTAAATAATTTTCATGAATCCATTGGATTTTAGAGTTGCTAAATCTTGTTTCAAGTAAATTTAATGATAGTTCTACGCTATTCCATTTGAAATATAACTGTTTAATTTGCTTATTTTTTCTTCCACCTACCATTTTACCTGCATAATTTTAGGCTTGTGCAATTAAATCTATGTTATTTCGAAAAAATAGAGGTTCCCTAGGCACATAATATTTGTTTTGTCAATTTATTAGGTATCTCCTGTGTACGGTTGGTTCTGTTTATATAAAATCGAAAGAGGCTCCTGCTAAAGATGTTCTCAAAGACCTTGTTGAAATGTGTCACGCTGTTCAGCATCCCATACGTGGGCTCTTTTTGAGGAGTTATCTTGCTCAAATTAGTAGAGACAAATTACCCGATATTGCTTCGGAGTATGAAGGGTAAGGCAGTTGTTCACCTGCACGTTACTTCGTTCTTTGACTTTTAAAATTAAGCACGCAAAAGATTTGACTATTTTCATCATGCTCATGCTAGTGACAACCAAATCTCTCTTTTTCTATTTACCCCGTTGTCTAGTCCCAATTTTTTAGAATTCATTTTTTCCAAAACTTATTTTCAACGACACATTTTATAGAATTTATAATTTTTATCAACTTTTCAGCCATACATTTTATCAACTTTCATCAAAATCTATTAAAAATCTAATTATTAGCCAAACAAAATAGAGGGGGCTTAATTTTTTAAACAGAAAAGTAATACACACTGATTGCATTACTAATCTTCATATCATCACTTGCCCTTTGTAGTTCTTTTGCACTTTCATATATGTGGTCTCATCTTGCTTATTTTTTCTTTCGCTGGTTTGGCTTTATTCTTTTCCTTTGAACTCCATGCTTAATGTAGGCCATTTGACATGGGTATTCTTTTAACTTAGCATCCACTGACATGCATATATTTACATATTTGCATATGCATCTAAAGCTTTTACCCTTAGATATTTTTGAATGCCATGTAACATCACATATTTTTGAATGTCATGTAACATCAGTTCCCAGATACAAGTTTAGCAGATTTTCATGCATGTGCTAGCTTGGTATATCTTACAATCAATAAAAATTTCCATATGTGACGAAATATTTGGAATACTTATTTGATATTTCCATTAGTTCTTGATTGTTAGTTCTATATTGTTTGCCACATTAACTTGCTAAACGTTTTTATCATTGCATGATATTAATTGCAGTAGCTGCGACTTGTGACCTTTTTATTATGTGTTACGTCATTGGTGTTCCTGTAGTGAAGGTGACACTTTCATGGATGCTGTAGAATTTGTGCTGCAAAATTTTGCGGAGATGAACAAACTTTGGGTCCGGATGCAGCACCAGGTTTGTGGATGTAGCTCTGTAATTTTTTCTTGCTTTTTTGACATACATGGCATCTGAAAACTTGCATGCCACAAAAGTGTAAAGAATCTTGAGGGCATGTTTTGACCATGCAGGTGTAATATTAAGATAGATTTACGATTTGATAATGCTGACTAGACTTTCGGGCTTTATGGTATGTAGGGACCTGTAAGAGAGAAAGAGAAACTTGACAAGGAAAGGAACGAGCTGCGTGATCTTGTAATACGAATGCTTCAAAGCAGTTAATTTTTCTTGTCATATCTTAACTCCCTTTTAACTTCTATAAATATATTATTATAACATCCCTCTGATGTTTTAGGTTGGGAAAAATTTACATGTTCTCAGTCAGATAGAAGGTGTTGACCTTGAAATCTATAGAGACACTGTTCTTCCAAGGGTGTTGGAGCAGGTTAGTTCGTCTGATTCAGTGTATCTTTAAGATATGAAGATCTTACAATGTGCAATCAAATGGTTTCTGCAGGTTGTTAATTGTAAGGACGAACTTGCCCAATATTATTTGATGGACTGCATAATTCAGGTCTTTCCAGATGAGTACCATTTGCAGACCCTTGAGACATTATTGGGAGCTTGCCCTCAACTTCAAGTGAGTAGCCTATCATACATTGAGATTTCTTTTCCTATTACACAATGTTTCTTTCTCCTTTTTTTTGGCTGAACCAGATAAAGAGTAGTGTTATGAAGATTATAACCTTTTGTATGTGGTGCCATTCAACCAGGCAATGCAAGTTCGTTGCATCATAATTTGAGAATGATCTATGCTTTCAACTTCGTATTTTCTTGAAGTGTTTTTCTGATAAAAATACCATTCAAATTCTTTATTGACAATATTCATGTTGTTTCTTTAACTTCTTTCAAAAGTGATATGTGATAAGAAGAATGACTCAAATATGTGAGCAAATTGATTGAGGCCTCTGCAATATTAGGAAATTTGTTATGTGGTCCATGCACGTGTGCATCTCTGTGTAGTAATTCTAAGAGATTTCCTAAAGTAGAAGGTTGAGAAAAAGCACTATCGTTTTGAATAATATGTTTTACCTGATTGTGCGAACGTTATATGGTAGTATGGCACTTTATGTGGAGAACCAACATAGTCCTTTAATGTTAAAAGAACAAATATTAGTTGAACAAAGTTTTACCGTTAAATATTTCTTTAGAGGGAATAATTGTACCAATTATCGTGCATTAAAATTTTTTTGCCTTGCTTCAAACTTGGTTTTCGGGACCTTAATAACATGCATTTTGTGATAAGTAGTTTACTTGATGTTGCATAATGTTGATTCTCAGTCTGCAGTTGACATCAAGACTGTTTTATCCGGACTGATGGAGAGATTGTCAAACTATGCTGCTTCAAGTCCAGAAGTGAGTCATTTTACTTTTTTACAACTCCTGCTAATGAATTCCTTATTTTGTTCATTGTGATTCTTTTCCCTATTTAGGTCTTACCTGAATTTTTGCAAGTTGAAGCATTTACCAAGTTGAGCAATGCAATTGGAAAGGTAAGTTTTGATTCTTTTATTTATTGCATTCCAGAAATAGAGTTTTGGTCAAAATATATGTTGTGGGTGGGTGATTTGATATGGGTTCTTATTATTGTTAAAAATTGAATTCTTGTCAAAAATAAGATTATTTTGTGTCCAATAGCAATGCCATACTTAATCGTAATTTGTTTTGCTACTCTTGGGGTTTTTTTTTGGCGGATATTGACATATATTGTAGGCATGAAAGCCTGGAATCTAGGAGTAAATCCCATTATACTTTGGACTTGCTTTTCTTGGCGATTATCTCTGTACATATAGATATGCTTGTTAAATGTTTTGTTGAAGAGAGACGGGAGTACAGTTGTGGTTTTGCATATATTATTATGATTTGGTACGGAGGAGTACTTATGGCAGTTAATTGGTAGGATATTATACACTTTCCATCTAATACAAAAGAAAAGATAACACCCGTGGAGGAGGTAAATCGGACAATACAATATAAAACAGGGACAAATGTCCTTGATTTCCTTTTTTGTGTACCCAACACTTTAATCTCCTATTGCTCTCTCAAAAGAGATCTGCAATCCTCAATTAGCTATATGCGTGGATATCAGTTTCTGCATTTAGAGTGTGTTTGGTGGATATTATTTTGGAAGAATGTATTTTGGAATAGTAGATTGATGGAGAATGTGTGGTTGAAAAAGAAGGAAAAGTTATTGATGTGATGGAAAATATTATTTTATTGAAGAATGTGTGGTTAAAAATGAGTAGAAGAATGTGAATGAAAATTTTAATGTGTACCAAACAGTGCTTTATTATAAGATCAATGGTAATGTCAGAATCTGATTTAAGCTCCACTCTCCTAAACCGAGGTCCCATGTTTGTTTTAGAGCTGGTCAAGTAACCAAAGGTCTTCAGCAATGATAGAATGAATGCCAATTCTTCTTAAAAATTCCTTGATCTAATTTCCTGCATCTAACAATCCCCCACCCTCCATGGACAGTGAGGTAGGATTTGCTTTCAGAGGAGTATTTATTGATTTCAACCACCAGGCAGAGAATTTTTACAACACATATGTTTTGTTGGGGTTTTCCAAAAGGAAATGAACATATTACATGTTTTGCAAGGAAAGATTTAGAAATATGTTTCTTCCCAACTTTGCAAGGTTTTGCTTTGCCAGTTATAGAGTTTATTGTAAAGCGACATCTGTCTGTTGACGTAAAGAGGGAAATGATAATTAATATACATATAGATAAAATATGCTTAATATGTTCATTGAGCACTTAAGCTAAGCTTGTGGTTGCTCCTTCACTTGTTTTAAAGAAATTCTGATCTGACTCCACCAGGCGCAAAATTTCCGCAAGCTACTAATAGGACCTATACAAAAGCATTTTTGATTTGTGCATTCTGCATTATTGGAATTTACATAGCATCTGCTATTAGGGGCCTAGGTCTCCTGCATTTTCTGTTCCTGTCCGTTTAATATTTCTTGGTGTTGTTCTGCCAACCTGGATGATACTAAAATTTCATGTATTCCTTTCTTTCCGTTATGTGTAATTGTATACCTCATCATATTAAACATGTGATAGAATGATTAAGTGTACCATTTCCTTTTAGATTTCAGTCTAAAATGTTTTCTGATGCAGGTCATAGAAGCTCAGGTTAACATGCCTGTTGTTGGAGCAATTACTTTATATGTCTCTCTTCTGACGTTCACTCTTCATGTCCATCCTGATCGGCTGGATTATGTGGATCAAGTATTGGTATGTTATTTATTGAGTTGTTGACAAAAAATTATATCTGAGAAGGTGGCATCTAAAGATAATATGTGGGGATCATCTGTGAAGCTCCTTGAGTATCATTTTCTTGGAATTTTAGTGCGCCGTTCTGTTACTTCAGACCAGTAAATGTTTATTAACGCACACATAAATCATGCACAAGCTCACTACACGGAGAGAAAGAGTCCATTGTGTCGTGTCATTTAGCACACATCCCGTTGACCTCATAGTCACACATCGTTTTTCACCTCGACTGCTTGTCTTCTTCATTGATAGGGAGCATGTGTAAAAAAGTTATCTGGAAAAGCAAAGCTTGAAGATAGTAGAGTAACGAAACAAGTTGTTGCACTTCTGAGTGCTCCACTAGAGAAATATGATGATGTTGTCACTGCTCTCACACTTTCTAATTATCCACGTGTGATGGATCACCTTGATGCTGCAACAAATAAAGTTATGGCAATGGTTATCATCCAAAGCATTATGAGAAACAGTACTAGCGTGTCAACTTCTGACAAGGTAGAATCCCCTTTGGCTTTACATGTGATTTTGGTTTTTACTTAAATAAATGTGATTTAATTACTCTTTGCAGGTTGAGGTTTTGTTTGAATTGATCAAAGGTCTTATAAAGGATATGGATGGAACTTCTACAGATGATGTATGTGGAAAATGTCTCTCCAATCACTTTCATTTTTTCGTAACTGCATTGCTTCTGAAAAATCTGAATATTCTTGTTATTTATTCTTAAATGATTTTATTTTCTTATAGGCTTTCCATAATTTTAATCTATTGGTTAATATAGGCTAATATACAATCTCTTCTCTTGTTATATGATTACTTGGCCCATAGCTAGATGAAGAGGATTTCAAGGAGGAGCAAAATTCTGTTTCTCGCCTCGTTCATATGCTGTATAATGATGATCCAGAGGAGATGTTAAAGGTAATGAATCTGTTGCAGGCAAAAAATTTTGTTACATGTAATACTTTTGGATGTTCTCATTTACCATTGCTACTTTTGGCTTAGTGTTTCAGTAACACTGCTAGTAACAAAAAGTAAAAGTATTGGGCATTTAGTTCTGCATTTCTTTTTGGCTTTCCTGTATTACACTGAAAATAAAATGGAAGGAGCGCAAAATAGCTGCTGTCGTTCACTTCTTGGATGAAAATTTATGTGTGTTTGTGCACATATACATGCGAATTCTTCTTCATAACGTACCGGAACCAAACAATCCCGAATGACATACCAGTTCCATCTTTCGTTTGACAGTGGGTTTACCTATTGGGAAATCAATAGGAGATATTTGCATAGTTTCTTTATTTAGTAAATGCCAGGTACTTGTTATCTAGTCTATTATCATGTAATCTAGCAAGCAAAAGAGCAAGAAGTAGGTTTCGTTAACATTTCTTTTGAGGATATGGGTGCCAGAGAAAGAAAGAATAATGTATTAGATAAATGATATATCAATATTAATAAGAATTAATGTAAGTGGAAGTATTACCCAAGAATTTCCTATTACAATAGGTTTGCATTAAGATTCCCATCTAAGTCATTGTCTTTTGTTATAGTATCAGATGAGCATACAATGCTTATCCATCCCTGCTATATGTAATTCATTGATGATAAAAGATGAGACTACAAGGGGGACAAAATCTTAAGTTTGCATTTTGTTATAGTACTTAAGAATTTAATGGTTTTAAGTTAAATAGAAGCAAGAACGGAAGGCATGGATTTATTAGAAGAATAAATATAATTGTGGAGTTAAAATAGGGAATGATGTTATCTCAAAGAACGACTTCTTTTGATATCTAGATCAATTAATATGGTTGGACAAAATGGATAAGTGTTATATGGATTTTACGTGATTGGAAGATACTTACGATCAATTATGCTCTATGTTAGTAAGCGTTGGACCGTTAAAATACATAATGATCATAAAATGAATGTAGTGGAAATGATTATGTTAAGATGTGCGTGCAACACGAATGGATAAATCAAGAATTTGAGTCTATCTGCCAACAACTAGAGATAGACTATTTGAGGATAAATGAAGAAACATGTTGGAGGAGAAATGAAGAAAAAAGTTTGTCTTAACTGGTTGGCTAATGTCTTGGGTAGGAGAAAGAAACTGTTATCACAAGAGCAAATCAATCTCAATTTATAAAAGCGAGAGTATACCACAATTAGCATGGCTTTTTGTGGTTGTGAAAAAATTTAGTTCTTCAGGCTTTTCGAAAGACGTATTCTTAATCGAAGGGAATGGCAAAATCATTCATATGCCGTACTCACATTTATTGAAACTAAAGGCATAGATTGTTGTTGGACATGTGTATTCCTGGCTACATTAGCTGATAAACTTAGGTTATAAAAGAGTCACGATCTAGGACTAATTGTACTTCTAGTACTTGAGTTTCAGGAATATCAAAATATATATGCATGGACGCTAAAATTCAGGTAATAGAAATATGCAAATTTATATTCCAATAGACAAGTGCATGCACATTTTTGGACTCTTATAATTACCAGAGACTTGTAATTTATTTATGTTGTTAGTTTGAATTCTAGGAGATGAATCTCAAGTTTACTGTTTTTCTTATCTCCTTAATATTGATATTGATGAATGTTGTGAATCATATCTGATGGCATAATTAATTCCTACAACTAAATTACAAGAAATTTTAGTTTAAAACGGAAGGAAAATTACATTTGAGACTCTCTCTGTACATTATTGCAAATATTGTTTGACCTAATGAACTTAACCTGTGCTGTTTCCTAGGGTGATTAAAGACCATGGCGGTAGTTTGTTAAATAAATTATTGATGCACTGTAAATTGTTCCTAGTGTTCATGCCTTTTGTAGCATTTGTACAAAATTGATGGAGTTGCTTCATATTATGTAGTCACCTTAACTACTGTCCTTCCAAAATGTTTTTCCAGTCTTGTTTTATCCATCTTATGTTTGATCTCTCTACACAATCAGATAATAAATACCGTGTGGAAACATATAATGGCTGGAGGTCCAAAACGCTTGCCTTTTACGGTTCCTCCACTTGTTTTTTCTGCTCTCAAGGTGTGTACATTTCACTATTCGAAATGCCGGTATCGTTTAGTGATTTTAGAACATAAACATTCAAGATGTAGATGGGGGTATTTGCTTTATTGAATTTAGTAGCATTCAGGATATCACTTTTACTTGGGCCTCCTGTATATTTGTGACTAGCTGATAATTAGCACATCTCTGCACTCTTGCAGTTTTTTGCTGTATGCATCCCTGATACAATGATACATAATGGCATCTGTATATATTGACTAAGAAGATCATTTCTGATCTACATATAAAAGTTTTTGCTACTATTCAAAATAATGCACAGAAGCTTCATTTAAATGCTCTTTTAGACCCAAAAAGTGGAAAAAGACCGTTCTTTTTGTTTCTTTGTTCTAATTTTTATCTTGTCGTGCGTTTTGATGAAATTGGCTTTCATTTTGTAAGGGAAAACACCTTCTATGAATGATCATTGCTCGATCAAAAGTTCATCACGCTCTGTATTTTTATAGTAATGTACTCTGTAGAGCATAGTCTGACTGTTTCTGCAGATGGCTCACTAAGAAATCAATAATTGTTAGTATGTGTCATGTTGCTGCAATAGTTGTAGTTGAACCTAAGCTTGGCTGGCAAATGAGCAATTTTCTACTTCTTGCATAAAACTATTGAGGGATGCATCATGGCATACATCCACACATGAGCTTCATTCACATTGGTGCTCACATGCTGAGCATATTGGTAATGCATGAGCATGTTTGTCTAAGCCTGAGAAGAAGTAATGTTATTATTCCCAAACATGTTTGGATATCTTACTTTAAGTTCAAAAAAAAAAAAAAAAGTTACTATATGAAAGTAACTTACCTTAGTGTCAAAATAAGTAACTCATTTTAACTTTCATCAACAAAATACTATTTATTTTGAAACTTGCTTTGACACTTGCTTTTTGCTTGCGAGTAAATATACTTCAAAGTTAACTTTTTAAGTTTAGCCTAGCATGATGTCATGTCAACATCCTAAACCCACCTTCTCGGGAATTTCATATTATCATTTCTTGAGATACATTGTCGTTCGCTCTCCCTGGAGGTTTATCCCCCACCTTCTGGGAAAGGGAAAATAACTTAGTGTACTGGATTTATCTCAATATTTAAGCTTACTAACCAGTTAAACTCTCATCCCTTCCTATATTTGATGCACTGTTCCCGGTGGTAGTTGGTCAGAAAATTGCTAGGTCAGGATGGAGATGTAGCTGGAGAAGAAGTTCCAGCCACCCCAAAGAAAATATTTCAGCTCTTGAATCAGGTGATAAAGCTTAGAAATTTCCAATTTCTTATCTGCTAGGATATTGAACCTAAGAAGCACCGATATTTGTAAACTTGTTACGTACCCGTATCCGATACGTATCTAAGCTCCGATACCCTCAAATACGTACTGGATACCTTTTTTTAGTTATCTTACATATTTTTATATTTTTTAAATTTTCGATATGTATCCGATACGTATTCTTAAATTACTTTATATTTTGTATGATTTTCAATATGTATCCGATATGCATTTTTTAAATTATTTTAATAACTTATTGAATATCAATAATATTTATTGAAAATACACAATTAGATTTTTTATCGGAAATGCACAATATTATTAATCTTTCAATACACGTGAAACCGTGTTATAGTTGACAAATATATTTTTATTATTGGAAATAGATAGTGACTAGTATTAAATAATACATGTAAAATTGTGTTACATTAATTCTATTTTTGAAAATAGATAACGATTTAATATACGTAAAACCATGCTAATAAATTGTTTCAGTTTTTTATTTTATTTTTATTATCATGCTTCTGTATTAATGTTTTTTATGTTAATGAAATTATGTTGAATTTTATAAAACGTATCGACGTATCCTATTTTTTTCAAAAAGGTCATATCGGTATCCGTATCGTATCGTATTGTATTTGAATTACATATCCTTATCCATGCTTCTTAGTATTGAACTCATTTGCTTGCCAATGAGTTCTCATATTGTTGGTTTCGAGGATATAACTTTTAATCTTTTATTTTTCATACTCTGACACCGGAAAAATTCCTTTCTATTATTGCAGATTATCGAGGCTCTTTCAGTTGTTCCGTCACCTGAACTGGCATTGAGGCTGTACTTGCAATGTGCTGAGGTAATATTTATTGATAAATTCGAGTTTTACTGGAAAGTGGATTAAGGGCACTATTTAAGAACAACTAATACGAGAGTAAAATAGTCTATTGATAAATAATGTAGTCACAGGCACCAATAATTCTTTATACATCATCATGCCTCTGCTTATACCAAATATTTCACTAGCACCAGCATTATATATTTGTAAAAAAAAATACTGATTAGTCTAGTCATAATGCTTCAAAATTGATGTGAAAATTGATTTATTTTTCATTTTCCTTTGTTTTGAAATTCATATCCACAGGCATCTAATGACTGTGATCTTGAACCAGTAGCTTATGAATTTTTCACACAAGCTTTTGTACTGTACGAGGAAGAAGTTGCGGTAATTATTAAATATAATCATTGTATTCCCTTACTATATATTATACGAGTTTTTTCTTGGAGAACTGGAACTGGGTTAATTTCTTGACTTCTATTTTTATGTTAAAATTCTGTATTTGTAGGATTCTAAAGCTCAGGTGACTGCTATACACCTAATAATTGGGACTCTGCAAAGGATGAATGTATTTGGCGTCGAAAATAGAGATACCTTGACTCATAAAGCCACAGGGGTACATCAATGTTTTGAGTATCTTACTTATAAATCCCATTTACCCTTCATCGCAGCCTGACTGTTCTTTTCTGTTTAGTATTCAGCAAAACTTTTAAAGAAGCCTGATCAGTGCAGAGCAGTTTATGCCTGTTCACATCTCTTCTGGGTTGATGATCAGGATGGCATCAAAGATGGAGAAAGGTTAGCTTTGTGAAAATAATCACTGGCATTATCTTCGGAAGTACATGTTTAGGATCAATTAGAACTCTTTTCAAGTTATATTATCAGCTTCACAGACGTGTAATTTGAGTTATTTAATTAAGGTGCATTGGATAATGGTTCATTCTTGAGGCAGAATCATGTATTTGCTGCATGGATCACATGGTTTCGCTAGTTTTACATCATTTGTTGGTCTTCTTTTGTTGTACAGTGTGGAGCTTATCATGCTTTACACTTGTTCCCTTGGGCCTCGACCGTGTATCGACCTTAAGGTTGATGAGGGAAGATTAATAAGGTTGATTTTGGGTCTAGGGCTATATTGGGTACTCCATACTTGTCAACCTAATATTCCTACATGTGTAAAGGATTTTTAAGTGGCCATTATTGGGCGTGCTAGATAGGTGGGATTCTCTGCGATTGGATGTGCAATTCTATCTGTACTTTGTCTTGTTTTCTGATTTTATTTTCATTTATCATCTCACTCTACACTAGAGATTATGCCTAATCCATAACATTCTTGTACTGCAGGGTACTACTATGCCTGAAGCGGTCATTAAGGATTGCAAATGCCGCTCAACAGATGGTAAATGTCACGAGGGGTAGCAGTGGACCAGTTACACTATTTGTTGAAATACTTAACAAGTTAGTTAATCCGACTGTTCTGACTACATTGAAGAACTAGATTTTATATGCCAGTATTCGTAAAAGTGTTTTCTTGATGAATGGGCTTCAGGTACCTATATTTCTTCGAGAAGGGAAGTCCTCAGATAACAGCTGCTGCTATTCAGGGCCTCATAGAATTGATAAAAACCGAGATGCAGAGTGATAGTACAACTTCAAATCCAGCTTCAGATGCTTTCTTTGCAAGCACCTTGCGTTATATTCAATTTCAGAAACAAAAAGGCGGTGCCATGGGCGAGAAATACGATCCCATTAAATTGTGAAAATCCGACTTTTCTCCTAAAAGGTGAGCGTGTGCGTACGATTGCATGATGGAGCCGGCTTTGGGTGGGGGAAAAAGTTGCGTCAGTTTCTCACATTGATTATGCTGTACATCGCTATGAAATATATGAAAACTGCGTGATTCGATGTAAAAAAAAAACTCTTCCAAGTTCTCCTTCAAAGAAATTTTCTTTCAGTTTTCTTTTTCCTACTTAGGTCTATGATAACCGTAGTGGTTCAAGTAAATGTGTTTCTTGTATTCTTTTGTGAGATTAAGAATCGATTGGATGAATGTGTAATGAATTGCTTTTTATAATAGGACATGTTTTGTACTCATAGACTAGAGTATACATTATAATGTTCACACGAATGTTACCGAACCTGCAATTTGTATAGCGTCTCCAACCTTTTTTAAGTGTCATTCGTGTCCTCGAACTACCATTTGTTGTATTGACGTTTCTAACCTCTTAAAAATTGTATCACCTGTCTCTAGCTAATGGGAAAAAATTTACTCGAATATTAAACAGCCACGTGATAATCACATGTTATCGCAATGTCGAACTGGAAGGTAAAGTTCTCTAGAAAGATATATTTTATTCCAAAAACAATTTAAATAATGACTTCCAACTTTCATTTAGAAATTCAAATAGGAAAGATTCTAGTGTTTATGGAACCTATCATGTAGCTTCAATCCTTCTTTGACATCATGACTGTCGTGCGGTAATCTGGGAAATGGGTGTCACAATTTTAAAATGTTAGATATATGAGTGCAACAAACTATAGGTCGGTCGGAGATATGGCGGTCACACTTATGCATCGTTAAGGATTTACCCCAATTGCATATAACTATTGGACTATCTCAAGTGATGAAAGGTCATACGTTCACTCTTTTAACAATTTGAACTTACATTCAGAAAGGAATTATTTTTAAATAGCACTACTTTTCTCTCTTCACCCGGGCTTGAACTCATGACCTCTGGTCGTGATGTGAGATTACTTCGTCGATAATTGTCTTCATTAGTATTTTTCTTCCGATTCCAACTTGGTCTACAGAACCTTTCGAGTCTTCTCATCTACCACCACTATATGCACAAAGAAAGTACTTAATTGGAACCAACACAGGAGCAGGAAAAAACACAAAAAGAGAGTGCAGTTCAATTAAACTTTGTCAGCAATTAATAAACCATCATGTATTAACATTTAGACTAGGGTTGGAGGGGTGCGCCAGGCCCAGGCAATAGTGCAAGACCAAGGCAACGCTCGAGAGCCCCAGTAGCAAGCTACTGTGGTGGGCCCTCCCCCTTAAAAAATTAATTTAATATCGTGTGGACCAATGGCCCACATATCAGATATTAAACTGATAAGAACAGATACTACACTTGATCTTAGCCAAAAGGCCGAGAAAGGTATGCTTATCATTGACATTGGCCAGCCTTTTTATAATGCTCTAATCCTTCTAAATATTTTTCTTCAACCAATGTGGGATTACAAAGTGTTTAATATCATCAAACATTTTCTTTTCATATTTATATATCTGCATTCAGTAGCATACATTTCTCGAGTCAATAAATTATTTTCCATCAGCTTATTCAGTTCATTGATTTATATCTGCTAAGATTCAGAGCTCATTATCTCAAACTAATTCTCAACTCTGCATTACCAAGTTACGTTTACACATCAAAGCTACTATATTGCATTATCTGCTAAACTTAACTCTTGTTGTGGATTCCGAACAAACCTAAGAGCATCACCCTTCGAAGACCCTCTATCAATTGTTGGGACTTAATGGCTTCATTTATATCCACAAGTTAATGCAGAATCAATGGAAGCACATTTGCACCAGCAGAGGAAGCAAACATCTATGAAAACCAGCTGTAAATGGATTCAACTCAGCCAGAAAAATCACCAGCAGAACAGAGAAACCAGCTGAACATAAACCAGTAGAAACTGAGGTAAGAAAACAACAGAAAAATTGACCAGCAGCAAGAAGAACACTGAATAACAGAGATCAAATTTGGAACAGGAAGACTAACTTCCTCGGTCTTTATTCATCAAAAGACTTAAC